>ML777459.1:1152765-1185720 GCA_009831015.1 Picea engelmannii | reverse complement strand
CTTTCCCATAATGATGATGTCATCTTATTACATGATTCCTTGATCACATGTATAGACTAGGTATTGAATATATTAATGCCTTTGCTGTGATTGGTTTGTGTTGTTGTGATTGGAACGACACAAGAGCATCGGAGCAGAGCAAGCAACAACAGAGTTTAAAGGAGAGCATTCATAAGGTATGTCCACTATCCATTTCTCTTAGTTCATTCAATATCGAGATCTAGGGAAAGAGTAGTATTCTGTTACGGTTTGTTCCAGATCCAGGTGGATCTGGGGAGATTGGTCTGTGTCCGCACTCACGAATTTATCCATAAACACACATGTCACATTTTAATGGACATATAGGGTTTGGAAAACGTACGAATACAGGTGACACATGGCATGTCATTCGTGGGTCCACATAACCCTGGGTGATGTCATCTTTCCATGTCATCCCGTACTGATGACCTTCCAATTCTTTCAATATCATAGTCAAGGCATGTCCATGTAATCCTTGGATCTACGACCCCCATTACTTCGTAACTTTGGTTTTCAGAGGTTTCCTCACCTTGAACCACACTTCCTTCTAGAGTTCTGAACTCTGAACACGTCGAGAAATCTGATCAATGGTCCACGTGCACTCTACAATGGGCAATTGATATCTACTCCAGCCTTCGGGTCTTCAGGAGTTCTTGACCCAAAGAGAAACACACCTCAGATCTTCGGGAGTGTCGAATTCCGAACCACACTCGATCTGTCTCCATGTACACTTGACACCAATGACCAGGATTTGCTCCGACCTTCAGAGATTTGCAAAACTTTCACACTCTTGTGATTGTATTTCAATTTTTCCAGAGAAAAGGGCTTCCAGATAACCGTTGATATGAGGACCACTTGTCCCTCTAATTCATGCTTTGAGACTTCATAGAATTATCCTCCTTTACAACAAACACACAACATCCACCGAACTCGCAAAGTTTGAAAGACTCGAGGGGTTAACACTTGTGCTTCTTCTCCAGACCCAATGGTCATGAATGAATTTGGTTCCTCCTAAATGGATCTTGTCTGCTCGTCCTCCAAATATAGGAATCCTCCCTTTCGAGACCTAAATATCATTATCTTTCCTGAGCTTGATACTTGGAAAAGTCTCCCACGCACTCCTTTCCCTCACTCACCTTGAGAACCTTTCAATGGTTCACTAAGTGTTGGCCCTGCACACTGTGCATGGGTCTCTCCTTCGAGATTTTATACTCAGACGGGTATATGTGTATTCCTTGCATCGGGATTACAGAAGAGAAACAATTTGAAACTTATAGAATATCAAAGTTTGATTCCTTGAACAATAAAATTCATGCACATGCATATAAATTCGAAAGTATATAACATAACGTTACCCAATTAACTCAGAGATAAGTAAAATCAGACATTCAAAACATGCATTTCAATCTAAGTGCATAGGTTAAAAAAAACACTTATCTATTACAGTTGATAGCCGACCAACTGAATATGGGTGTTAGCCTCTCCACCCAACCGTAGGCTCAGAGGCATTCATTCTTAGCGATCTGGCCATCCCTGTGCCAAACCACGATATCACTAGGGAAATTTTGTAGTTTCTCAAAGGTTCTCTCTCTCTATCACAACCTCTGCAAAGTTTATCAGATGATCCCTCAACATCAAGCTCGCGAACTTATGCTCAGGTTATGTCTTCTGCAAATTCTTAGAGATCCTTTCTCTTGTTCTATGCAGTAACTAGAACAACTTATCAAGCTTCCAATTCTTCTTCTCAGCTGGAGATCCTCACAAGCTCTTCCTCTTTTCTTCTGCATATCTAGGTCACACCATCCCTCTCTTGGAATGTCTCCTTATTATATGTCTTCACGTGTATTCTTACAGGCCTTTCTCCTCTTTAGGAAGGTCATGGACCTGTCCCGTTCCTTCTGTAAGAAGGAAACTCAGGTTATTCTGGGGTCGTAGGAAAAACTTCCCTCTGTGGTACTTCGGGCTGACAATTTTCTGTCTCCCCAGCCAGACCCTCCATGCTTCCATTCATGGGGGTAGTTGATTGTTCAACCACTGTTCCTTCTTTCATTAACTGATTCTCCCTTGGAATCTAGATGAGGCTTAGTATTTCAACAAAGAGAATTTGGGTCATTTGACATAATGAACCCTCTCTACAGTTTCCTCACTCTTTCCTTTAGTGATATCATGGTGTTGGCCCTTGACCAAGTTTTGAGGATTCTTGGTCATGTTTGACCTAATTTTGGGACTTCGACAAGATGTCGAAGGTGGAGCACAAGACAAAGCAAAGATCGTGAGATCTCGACCCGTTTTAGGTTCCTTTTTGGGTTTCAGGATTATGTAACGGGAATGGGAATGTCGGCCAATGGGTTTACCCATGCTTAGGCCTATTTTGTATTTATAAATAGATGCTAAGGCAATGTAGTGAGTATGAATGGCTAAGTTCCCTTCGACTAGATGCAAGTGATGGTTGTAGTCCAATCTATGTGATTGACAATGCTAAGTGCTAAGTGGAGATTGCTTTGGTGCACACTATGTGAGACTTGTAGAGATAAGTGAAAGTCATTGTAAGAGACTGTGTGAAGGCTTTGTGCTATACCCTAGCTAGAAGAAGGAGGATATAGCAGAGTGCGCGCAAATCTCCTGTCTTCCACAGAGTAGAACTTGGATGCTATGTGTCTGTAAGAAGCTTGACCAAAGATAATAAAGAAGACAAAGAATTGGTGGACGTATCCCCAGGGTGGGGTTGAACCACGTACATGTTGTGTTGCTATGATTTGTGAGATGTATTGATGTGATTATGTGTTTACTTTCTTAGTGATTTAATATAGATGAATGATCTGTTGATGCTTAGTGCTTATGGATGGATGTTAGATATGATTTATGTACATATGCTTAGTGCTTAAATACCTTATATCTAAATGAATATTGTGATACTCTGTAATTAGGGTTTAACTGCGCTGTAACTGAGACTGAATATTGATGAATGTTAACTGCTGAGTGCTCTGTTAAGTGTTAGAATCATAGATCTGTGTCCCAGCTAAGGTTGCAGACATCTAAGTCCTGCAACCACCCCTGCCTCTACCTCGGGTGAGACTTCATTTTCTTTGTAGGTGTTGCCGAAATAACCGATAGTTAGGGTTTTGTTGGTGCACTGTTGTAGAGTTGAACCCTGGGTCTGCCCCTATGCCAACAAATGGTTCCGTTGCTGGGACCTGAACCTATGAGTATTGGGAACTGAGGAAAAAGAAGCTTTGTGCGAATATTTGACCTGAAATTGTGAAAGCTCTGTGTGTAGATCTGTCTCTTTAGTGCACAGTATTCTACTTGATCTGTGAAGCTCTGTGCCAAGAAGGGTCATATCCAAAGAAAATAGGTAAGATCTGCAAGATCTGTGCTCTGATAAAGGTAAGAATAGTGAAAAGTTTTAGATCTGGAAGCTTTGTGCTCTGCTGAAGATAATATTAGTGGAAATTTTTGTTTCTAAAGTATGGATCTATGTATGCTTGATAAGATTTGTCCTAGCTTGAAAAATAGGGCACTGATAGATGAAACATGATTTGATATGAGTAGATTTGATAAGAATAGTGAAAGATATGTTATACCTATGCATAGAGAGAATGTTTGGACTAACAAATGGATGCAGGATCCTAGAAAGAATTTTTTGTAGGTTATCTACCATGATCCTAGCGCACAACACATGAAAGGCTGGGGATTATTTAAGAGAAAGAGAGAATTAAATCTTTGTTACAGTTGCAGAAAACCAGGACATCTTGCTAAGGAATGCCCTGGAAGAAGACCTAGTTGCCTCTGTTGCAAAGATATGGACCATGAAGTTTTGGATTTCCCTAGAATGATTGCTAGGGATGAAAGGATGAATATGAGACAAGAAGACCACGAGAAAGGTCAAGCAACTGAGATTATGGCAGAACCCTAGAAAGAATCAGAAAAAATATTGCTATAGATGAAAGAAACCCTAGATGATCACCAACATATTAGCTTATCAAAGATCTTAAAAAAAAAAGAATGCATTGAAGTAAGAATAGGAGACTTCGACATTGACTATGTTCTAGATGAGGAAACACAAGTGAATATCAAGATAGAAAGAACTTGGTAAATTCTAGGAAATCCTGCTATGATTCCTTCATTGGGAGGAATAGGATTATTCATAGGAAAGATGATAACCCTATGTGGAAGACTTACCCAAATGTCTATGAGTGCTCATGGAACTTCGACAGAGGAATAATTTGAAGTTGTTAAATTTATTGAGAACAAGCTCCATTTGCTATGTTACTAGGAAAACCTTGGATTGAAGGAGATCAGGCCATAAGGAAAGAAGAAGAATTCTTAGAACAAAAGAAGCAAGAGTTGAAAGATTTCATGACTAGGAGGATCACACACTTGATCGAAGAACAGGAGAATCGAGAAAAGCTATTTAAAACCAGAGACTTGGATGTCGAACTGGGAAGAACACTAGAATACCAATAGAAGATTGAAGTACCTATTCCATATACAGATGAATTATTACCCCTGATTTTTAGGAAAGAATCTCAACAACTCAAAGTTAATCTACCAAAAGAAGATACAAATCAGAATGGAAAAAGGAATTCCAAGACGAAGCTCACCGAAAAGAAGGCTAGAAAACTAAATAATAAGAGAGCTAAAATCTCAAAGTTACAGAAGGTTCCAGAGGGAACTTCGTAGAAGGAAAATTTGCAAAATTGGAACTTCATAGGGATATTAGAATTGTGTCACATGGCACTTCACCATGGCGAAGCAATATAGCCATTGGAAACAACATAACCATTCGATCGATGATCCAAACAGATAGAAAGGAATTTATGATTAGAAAGTTCACCACCAGACAATTGGGACCGCGCCACAAAGAACATAAATGAGTTAATGAAGGATTCTCACCCATTGCAAGAGATCCATTACCAAGTTATCTGTTTATCCCATCATGCCACGCAATGAGAACACTTGTGCTAACTGTGAATCTAAGCCTGAATAATAGTTGATTTTGCACAGTGATCATCACACTATTTCCATCTATTCTATTGCATTGAGAAGTTACTCTTCAAACCCGAGATATCCAACCATGAGCATGTATGTCTGAAGAACTTAGCGCACTCAAAGAGTCTATGAAGGAAGTACTCATCGACCTCATGAATTAGAGAGTCATGTCTGAAAGAGTGATGTCTATGGGTGTACAAGCATCATCGACGAGAGGAGTGAAAGCCTCTCGCTCTATTGCTTGCGGAGACAGACCATCCTGACCATTAGCAGAAAAGAAAACCAAACACTGAGATGACCTAGCCAATGCGAAGCTGATCCCAACCATATTTCCTGATTACATCTTGTCTCTGGCTAATGCGGTGAGACGAGATAGTGTTCCAAAAGATTTCAAGTACTCCATGGTTACTGTGTACCTCCCGAAAAGGATACGCACAACAGGACAAGATCGCAGTGTTGAAGTTCAGTGACTTCAAACTCAAATATTGTAAGAACTATAGTATGCTCGCCCCATATAAATACCTGACCAGAACGAAGGGGAAGAACTCAAAGATAATCCCCCAACCATCAAATATGAACCTTGCGCAGTCCACCCTGCTAAATGTAGTGAAAATCCTACACTTTGGAAGTCACCAGGAAGTCAACGCATGTGTCAAGTTATTTCTTTAATGTTACCATGGAGGCTACTTATGGCTATACCTCTGTATCACAGTCGATCCTATGTTGATAAATAGGATCATAGGGTTAAGTATGCAAGGACCCGACCCGTAGGATTTCTATCCAAGAAAAGCCACATATCACACACTAGCACAAAAGATCAAGGATACATACAACAATGTTGAAAAGGGGATGCAAGGATACAAGGTAGCCTCCATACAGAATGGCACAGGGTGCCTAGCCTACCAGTTAATAGCCGGAAAGTTAGTAAGGAAGAATATACCTATGCAGGTCACAGGATTTGTCATTGACCTCGCAGGGAAGTGCATGGAAGGTATATAGATGAAATGGGTGAAGTACCTAGTTAATCAGTAGGAACTAGACTATTGCAAAACATAGGATCAGGGCTGCGAGTTTCACTTTAGATGATTCCTGATCCTCATCTTCTTTCTTTCCTGGGAGATTCCAGAAGGTGCGACCTTTTCGGATATTGAACTGTTCGAGCCACTTGCTGCGAAGTTCACCACACTCTGGTACTCGAGTGATATGAGCAAACAATGGCAGTCGAATTTTGTTTTTCACACATATTACCTTTAGCTCAAGAGAGCCATAAAAGATGAACCTCGCATGACCCCGAACAACCTACATAGGTTCTGACCCCTGATGAAGTTCTGTGTAGATCGACACTTCATATACCTCATAGCGCGAGCTGATGAATATAAGGAGCAGATTCATTCATACTACAAACTCATAGAAGAGGACCTTGAGGAGATCACCAAGGACTGGTCTACAAACCTCCTTAGTCCGACAGACCCTGCAAATATGTTTGACCCTGACAGCCCAGAGACCACGCATAAATAACATGATACACTTGGGCCCAACAGAACGAAGAAGACTGAAGAGGTCCAATATTTAAGAAGTGCCTCAAGAAAGACTACTTCATAATCACTTGACCGAGGGGGTGATGATGAAGTAGAATAACTAAATGGCAAAGGAGATGAACATAAGCCAGACGAAGTAACACCGCCTAGAGACAAGGTTGATCCCTTGAAGAAGAGGAAGGTTTCTCCCCCAAAACCTTCTTCCCGGAAGATATCGAAAGCCACCATGACCAAGATGAAGACTATACTTACTGCTGATGATTTTGACTTCATCATAGTAGCTCTAAACGATGCTTCACTGGAAATTGTGGAGAAGCAAGAAGCTAAGAAGGAGGAAATGTACGATATAATTGAGGTCAAAATCTGAGGGGTACAACAAGCCTTTCAGTCTAGTAATGCAGTCTCCACTGCACTCCTACAATCAAGAGAACCAGATTTGGGAGATGAGCCTGCCCAACTCCACCGACTTGCTGATGCGGTCGAAGGTCACCTTCATCATGCTTAATAAGAAACAAAGCAAGCCACCCAGGCCTTGAAGCAAGTGCAAGGTGTAATCATAGAACAACACAGAGTTGTAGAGAAGGAGAAGATTGCTCTCCAGGAAAATTTTGAAGAAGAGAAAGTACAGATGCAACAAGAAAAATAACAGTTGCTTGCAGAGCAAATCAAAGTGAAAGAAGAAGTCAATAGATCCCTCCACTATGTAACAATATTAGAACCATAGGCATAAGACTGAGTCACGCATCAATTAGAGAAGCTTGCAGAAGCTATCCAACAACTACAACAATGAATAGTAGACTTAGAGCTCCACACAGTGCCCAACAACCCATAGGATGTGAGGGACAAAAGAGAAGCAACTTCTCAAAGAGACGTTGAGAGAATAAAGGCCCTTGCCATGGAATGTAAGAAACTCACTGATCATAGTTCCCAGACCTATGAACAACTCATTGAGAATCAAGAACTGAAGGCACTGGAGTCGCAACTCCAAGAGGTGAAGTATCAAGTAGAGACAATACAGGCACAGTTGAAGCCCATGTCAATTGTGGAAAGAATGAAGTGATCCCAAGAGTAGCGCATTACCTAGCAGCAGGTCCACAATATCTAGAGCAAAGTCATGGAAGTGACTCAGAGGCTTCAACCTATACAGGATAAGGATTACCAACTTCTCACAGAGATCGAAGACCAAGGAGCAGAACTAGAGCAAGTTGTCACTATAGCTGAACAACGTCTAGAGGGACCTGTCAATGAAGCATTCATACAAGAGTTCGATGAATAAGAGGTCATGACATAACAACAATTTGAAGAAGCTTGAGCCAAGCTCGAGGCTTTTGGAGTAGAACTAGTCAAATCATAGTGACTCGGGATGTGTCATAGGTGAGTGTTGGGGGTCTGTTGAACCTTGAACAAGTTTTGAGGATTCTTGGTGATGTTTGACCTGATTTTGGGACTTTGACAAGCTATCAAAGGTGGAGCGCAAGATGAAGTGGAGAACACGAAATCTTGACCCATTTTAGGGCCCTTTTTGGGATTCAGTATTATGTAACGGGTATGGGAATGTCGACCCATGGGTTTACCCATGATTAGGCCTAATTTTTATGTATAAATAGATGCTAAGGTGATGTAGTGAGTATGAATGGCTAAGTTCCCTTCGACTAGATGCAAGTGATGGTTGTAGTCCAATATATGTGATTGATAGTGCTAAGTTCTAAGTGGATATTTCTTTGGTGCATACTATGTGAGACTTGTAGAGCTAAGTTCAAGTCATTGTAAGAGACTGTGTGAAGGCTTTGTGCTATACCCTAGCTAGAAGAAGGATAATCTGGCGGAGTGCACACAGATCTCCTGTCTTCTGCGGAGTAGAACTTGGATGTTATGTGCCTGTAAGAAGCTTGACCAAAGATAATAAATAAGATAAAGAATTGGTGGACGTAGCCCGAGGGTGGGGTGAACCACATACATGTTGTGTTGCTATTCTTTGTTCAATGTATTGATGTGATTATGTGTTTACTTTCTTAGTGCTTTAATATAGATGAATGATCCATTGATTCTTAGTGCTTATGGATGGATATTAGATCTGATTTATGTACATATTCTTAGTGCTTAAATACCTTATATCTGAATGAATACTGTGATACTCTGTAATTAGTGTTTAACTATGCTGTAAATGAGACTGAATATTGATGAATGTTAAATGCTGAGTGCTCCGTTAAGTGTTAGAATCACAGATCTGTGTCCCAGCTAAGGTTGCAGACATCTGAGTCCTACAACCACCCCTGCCTCTACCTCGGGTGAGACTTCATATGATTCACCGGTTTTGCCAAAAGGGTTGGTAGTTAGAGTTTTGTTGGTGTGTTGTTGTAGTGTTGAACTCTAGGTCTTCCCCCGTGCCAACACATGGCCAATACTTAAAGGATTCACCGCCCCACAGTCAGTTATTGGAAATCTAAATAATAATACATTTACATTGTTCACATGTCGTAACATGATGATCATAATAAATGATTAATTACAGGTTGGGGGAAACAAGGGTGTTACAACTACTATGATGGAATCATGCTGTCTCACAATCTTGGGTAGTTTAGTAATAAAATCAATTGTAAAAATTTCCCACTTCCACTCAAGAATGGGAAATGTCTGTAGCAAACAAGTTGGATGTTTATGCTCAACATTTATGGACTCATAGCATACCACATGCCCATTTTGTGTAAGGACTTCACCAATCCATTCCTTGCATACATTAGTGCACACAATGAAATTCTCCTCTAAATCAACAATATTCAATATTGGTGCACTTTTCAATAAATTCTTCAAGTGTTGAAATATTTCTTCACATTCATAAGTCCATTCAAATTTCATGTCCTTCTTTTGCAAAGAATTGATTGGGAATTAAATATTTGAAAAACCTTCAATAAATATTTTATAATAACCTGCAAGTCCCATGAATGATCTCACCTCTGACAGAGTCTTTGGCTCTGACCATCCTCTAATGTATTGTATCTTCTCAATATCCACGATTGTCCCTTCCTATGAAATAATATGGCCTAAATAATGGATGTGCCTTTGATAAAATGATCACTTTCTTAACATTGCATACAAATGATTCTCCCTCAATACATGTAGCACCATCCTTAATTGATTCTAATGTTCTTCTTCAGACTTATAAGAGATGAGAATATTGATCCGGATTATTTTCGGCATAAAATGAGAGCGGAGATATAATAAATAAATGCACATAGATATCGTGTATATCCAATAATATAACAAAAATATATCAGAGATGCAACCATAAACACTGAGATACAGTAATACATGATTTGTATTAATGAAATAAATGTACAGAGACTATAAAAATACAGAGTGAAAGACTCACTAGAATGGTGGCAGCTTATCTCTGAGAAGAGATGTGACGGCTACTCACATTCGGATGAAGATGATTACAATGAGGCTCTAAAGGAATTTTTACAATAAATAGGAATACCAAAATTCCTAGACATCCAAAAACCTAACCCTTGGAGATGAAGTGCCAAAAGTCATGTGGGCCTTGTTTGGGTAAGTTAGTACATCAACTTCCCGGGGTCGTAATGTTTGCATACGATCTCCGTTTTAGGCATATGATAGCTAGTTGGAAAGGTATCGTCGAGGATATTCATTTTGGGGGCTCAATAATTCCTTCAAATATCATTGAGAAACTTGAGCTATAAAAACCTTCATTTGGGCCCTCAAAATGGCCCTGGAAGTTAAAAATTGCTAAAATAGTAAATTGCCAAATTTGCCAAAAAACTGTTTTGAGCCAGTCGAAAACGATGGGTGGCCACCGATATCCACCTGGATCAAATATCATCTAAGAAAAAAATTACAAACTTGTCTAGATACTCTTTGAACACTCCATTCATTTGACACATGAAGACAACTGGTGCATTTGACAACCCTATTGGTACCACTACAAACTCACAATGGCCATACATTGTTCTAAATGTTGTCTTGTTGATATATTGTTCTTTATTTCTCATCCGATGATAGCTTGACCTTGGGGAAATCTTGTAAAATATCCTTGCACATTTCAACTAATTAAATAGTGTTGAATTTTTTGAAGTCAACCCTTGGTATGATATGTTACCATGTTGAAATTTATCCTACTTAACACCTGACAATTAGCTCAAACTAAAATTACTTCATCTACTAAAAACACAACTGATTAATAAACTAAAAATGCAATGAAAGCATAAATGAGGAAACCAAATCAAACACATAAGAACACCAAAGGTTTCAGGTATAAACCCCTGGAAAACCTCAGAGGGAAAACCAATGTTGAGAATAATTTTATTATGCTAAAATCATGGCTATCATAACCAGGATAATGGCCCACTGAGAGAAATACAACTAAAAACTAACCTAGAAAGGTCTAACCTACTGTATGACCAATTCTTACACACTTTTTAAGGCATATGCGATTCACCTTCTTGTGAATCATGTATATACATGATTCACCTCACTGTGAACATCATATACATACATAAAACTTGCATGACAAGTTACATATGATCCAAAACTCTCCTGTGGCTTCCTTAGACTGAAACCCACCTGCATAAGCCTCTGTTCTCTCTTCTCCTTGACCTGATCTATAGATGGAAATCCTTCTCCTTCCCTATCCAAGATCAACTTGAATCTTTCAAGTGCCTTCCAGGTGTAATCCTTGGTCCTCTTGAATCACTGTCCTTTATTATCTAAGCACTCGAGCAGAGGTCCTTCTCTACTCCTAAGTGTGACCTTGGAGATTGCACACTAGCAAATGTCCTCCTTTTCTATCTCTGTGAATTGTGTCTTCCTCCTTCTCCTAACCTTGCTTTTATAATCATGAGTTATAATTTATTTCTAATCTCCAAAGTGATCTATGGTTGAGATTAATTATCGCACTCACTTGAGATTTAGATTACATGCTCTATGCTAAGTACTTTTAGCATGTTTCTTAAATAACTCAATTAACTAATTACATACTTTATTAATAAAAGAAATTTACTTTAATATTTCCTTTAATTAAAGTAAATTCCAAAGTAGAAGGCTTTGGATGTTTTCCACACTTCTAGACACATAGACTTGTGTGGAAATACCTATTTGATGCTACCACTAACATCAACACTCTCTCTTAGCGAGGAAGGTAATCCTAGACAATCCACATGGAACTGGTTCTGCCTCTGCCTCTGACACAATGTCACACAAATAATCTTGCATACTAGCATTCCTCCATCCTTGCCAGTCAACTTCTCCCTGAATACTGGAAGTTTGGAACTTTTATCAAATGCATGATCTCCCTCAATGTGCTCCTAGAAGATTCTTGCTCCTGAGAATGAATCAATGTCATATCATATCAAATCGGTCTCCTGAAATAACTGGAAGGGGATAACTCCCTCTTCCCATATGAAGGTGTACTCCACACACTCGAAGCCTGTGAACTCTACTCATCCTTTGACTATTCACCCTTCGAAAACTTCTACTCCTTGTCCTCTGTCACTGACATCAATCGATGATCCAATATTCCCTTGTATATTCTTATAGGCTAGCCCTGCAACCTATATAAAATTCCCTCTCTAAAACTAATGCTGACTATTGTGTCAAGGATATATTCTTGAACATATGAGTACTTTCCCTTTTTGAAAAGTAACTGCAAAACCCATGTCCTCCAAAACTGAAACTGAGAGAAAGTTGTTCTTCAGTTTTGGTACACAAAGTACATACCAGGTTTCTAACAAACCTTCTAAATCAATTAAGTACATGATAGTTCCCTTCCCTTTCATTGCATACTTGGCATCATCAACAAGCTCCACATGGGTCTCTGAGCCCTCCATCAGACTGCTAGATAGATCTCATGCTTCTAGCTCTAGTTTATTTTATTAAAATAAAATCATGGGATCCCTTCCCAAGATAATGGTTCTTCTAAGGAAAAAAAAAAAACAAATATCCAAGACCTACAAACCTACAAACCTACAAACCTCAATATCATTCCTTCGATCTTTCTTGTTGAATTCTATCTCCCTTGCTACCCCTTTTCTTCTTTCCTCAAACACCTCCCTACTCAATTGGACAAAAGTCCTTCTCCACCCAATTCAATGAGATCTCCTATCTTTCTCTGTGTGTATTTTCTATTCACTTAGAAAAAACCAATACCTGGAATCAAACACCTATGCTACTACTGTATGATCCTGTACTTGCAACTACTCTACTGCTTCCCTACAAACTTCTCTTCTCCTCTGGACTAAATATATCTCTAGGTGAAATTTCTTCTTCACCCCGTGCTAAGATATTTGTGAGAAAAATTCTTTATTTGATTTATCTATGAGTCACTAACTCCAATATATCAGTCATCCTTTGATGTATGGATGAAATTTATTCTTCACCCATCCAATATCCCCTTGAGTCACTATCCTTCGTGGCTAAAATACTTGAGAAAAAAGTCATTCTTTTCTCCTAGGTGGATGACTCAACCACATGAACAATTTTTTTTTCTCCGCTCCTATGTGGTCTTATGTGGCTTAGATATCTAGATGGAAGTCCTTATCCACCTATATAAGATCTCCTTGCTGGTATCCTGACCTCATACCATTGCTCAACAAACCACCCAATAGACGTTTTTTGATGTCTGGACTCTGCTACCCACCGCTTGGACCTACCGATCTTCCCTGGCTACTGAAACTTCCTTTGTATTGATCTGTGTAGACTAATACATGAATTTGAACACTGCAGATTGTGTATATATATGATGCACCCTTCTTCAAACTACGTAGGTACATATTTCTCCCTTCTGCAAACCACGTATGATTTCATACACTTTCAAAACCCTTGTTCTGCCTAGTATGACTATTTCCCTGAAAATATGTCCTTTGATTTCTATCTGCTGGTTTATAGATCTTCTAATATCTCTTGTGGATCCATGCTTAATCCTTCAAGAACCCACCTCAACACTCTTTATCCTATATATCTTCTCTTTTAATCCTAGATCTGAACTTGATCTCTCCCTTGGTCACTCAAATATCCTAGATATTCTAATATCATGTGCACTTGGTTTCCTCCTAGAGCAACCTTGCTTTGATACTATGTTGAATTTCTTGAAGTCAACCCTTGGTATGCTCTGATACCATGTTGAAATTTCTCTTACTCAACACCCATCAATTAGCTAAAAAAAATCACTTTATCTACTAAAAGCACAATTGAGTAATCAACTAAACATGCAGTAGAAACATAAATAAGGAAACCAAATCAAACACATAAGAACACAATTTTTTTTGGGTATAAACCCCTGGAAAAACCAATGCCAAGAATGATTTTATTATGCTAAAATTAGGGCTCTCATAATAGTGATAATGGACCACTAAGAGAAATACAACTACAAACTAACCTGGAAAGGCCTAACCTACTGTATGACTATTTCTGACATGTTGGTTGAGGCATACATGATTCTCCTTCTTGTGAATGACGTATATATGTGATTCTCCTTGCTATGAACCATGCATCCGAATGGAAAAATTGTACAGAAAGTGCCATATGATATGGCACTCTCCTATGGATTCCTCAGACTGAAACCCACCTGTGTAAGCCTCTCTTCTCTCTTCTCCTTGACCTCATATCTATATGGAAGTACTTTTCCATCGCTATCCAAAATCTCCTTGAATATTTCAAGTGTCTTTCAAGTGTAATTCTTGGTCCTCTTGAATCACCGTCCTTTGTGATCCAAGTACTTGAGCATAGGTCCTTCTCTACTCCTGAGTGTAATCTTGGAGACTACACACTAGAAAATGTCCTCCTTTGCTATTTGTGTTAACTATGTCGTCCTCCTTCTCTTACCCTTACTTTTATAATCACGAGTTATAATCTATTTCTAATCTCCAAGGTGATCTATGGTTGAGATTAATTCTCACACTCACTTGAGATTTAGATTACATGTTGCATGCTAAGTACTTTTAACATGTTTCTTAAATAACTCAATTAGATAATTACACAATTAATTAATAAAAGAATTTTTCTTTAATAATTACTTTAATTAAAATGAATTCAAGAGTAGAAGGCTTTGGATGATTTCTACATGTCTAGACACATAGACCTCTGTGGAAATACCTGTCCAATGCTACCACTAACATCAAAAAATATATCATAAATCCTTGGGGAAGGATATTTTTTCTTTATGGTAACCTTATTCACCTACCTAAAATCAATGAAAAATCATTCTTATTCACAAAGATCATTAGGGCACCCCAAGGTGATACACTTGGATGTATATACCCCTTCTTCAAAATTTCTTCATGTTGCATATGGAATTCCTTTAGCTCTGGTGTACTCATCCTATGAGGAGTCTTGGACAATGGGGTAGATCCAAGCACAAAACCAATGGAGAAACCAATGGAGAAATTGATGAATCTCTTCGATGAAAAACCTATATCTCCAAAAATACATCCTCATAATCCTTCAATACTATATGTTCTTCAATACTTGGCATTTGATCCTTGGATTCCTCTTCCATATGGGCTAAATAAACTTGACACCCTTTTCTGAAACTCTTTTTCAATTGCATGGCTAAAATTTCTCTGATGGATATAGGCCTTGGAATGCCTTGAAATTTTGTTTTCTTCCCTTCCTCATCAATACAAATTAATTCCTTGTTGTATAAATACAAGACAACATGATGATTGTCCAACTAATACATACCAATTAAGAATTCATATGAACCCAATGATATGCTATTCAAATCTACCTTTGTACTAACTCCATTCATGTCCATTGGACAATCCTTAACTAGCTCATTGATCCTTCTTTTGGATCCAGTAGCTATCTATACCAACCAAGATTTCCCATGCTTTCTGTTAGAAAAACATGACCGTGGAGCAATAAAATAAAACAAATGTGGAAACAAAACACAAAATATGCACAATACAACAATGACACAGATTTACGTGGTTCACCTAGTGTGGGATATGTCCACCAGAGAAATTGCCAGGTTCTTCTTGCTATAATCCTCATAAGCTCTCATAATCCTCACATTGTCTTCTCTGTATATCAACACTTCTCTCTTAAATATTCTCATTATCTCTACTAGCTCCATTTTTTCTTCTTTTCCTTCTCTAATCCCATTAGACTTAGTCTCTACATTACCCAAATTGATATTCATCCCCCTAACTTCCTCATCATGGCTATAAGATCCTTGTGCATCTTCCATGTCTCTAGTCCTCATTATGAACATGTTTTATTGTACATATACCATTAATTATGTAAAATGTGTAGGAAAAAAAATTCTATTAGATAAAAATAATTTTGCAATTATGGAAAATTATGCATAATTTTGTCCTTTAAGTCCACCGATCATTTTCCTTCTAATTCCTTGAGAATTATTCTTATCAAATATGAATTATGGGTCCATAGGTGGATTCCTCTATCTAATTTGTTTCCAATGACTAATCCCTTTGTCAATTCAGATCTCTGACTAACAAGTTACAATCTTCTAATTTTTGCCAATTACCCGTTTTTGTGCACCTTTCTTCCTAGTGAAATTAAGTTTAGACACCAACTTCTGCCACATGTAGAGGAAAATATGACAAGAACCATAATTTTTTAGAGAAATTGATAAAAATATTGACGGCGAGCTCATAGAAACTCTCACATTGGTGATCTGATGCTCCAATCAAAATATGTAGCAATATGGAAATGACAACTTTGCACTTTTTGCACTTTTTTCCAGACTTAGAATTTCTATCCAAATTGGCTATCTTACAAACTAAGTAGTTCTAGAATAAATTCACTAGGGAAAAATCATCTAGCTAAATTAATTGATAAATTGTTGAGTAAATTTATTTTTTTATTTTTGTCATCTGGGGTCACTTTTCCTTTGAAAATCCCAAAGTTCTCTAAAAAGTGGCCTAGAATAGTGGATTTTTCCCTATTTTGGAATCTTCACTCCAAACTAATTGGAATTCGGCCAATCCTTTCACTAAGTATTTTCATGTCTACTTTTCCGACATTTTGTAAAAATATCATTAGGAACAAAGACCTTGACATTCAACACCACCCTACTCTTAAAAAACCTCTAGTTTACAATTTCTCAAAAATTGGTGCATAATTAGCAAATGGCCCTCATCGACATTTCTATAGACCCTGAGATTACAAAAAAACCCAAAACATTTCAACAAAAATTGAGCTTTTTTGATCTTGTTATGGCCAAAAATAAGATTTTGGCTCCAGACTTAGTTTTTTTTTAAACATATGACATTTTTTGCCCATGTAGCATCCTTGTTCACGTGGCTATTGAAATGGTACTCTATGTCCACATGGAATATTGAGGTGATGCCATGCCATTTCCTTGACCACCTTGTCCTTAACCCATCATCCTCTATCACCTTCCTCTTCTCTTCCTTCCTCTTTTTCCTTCTTTGCCACCCTTATTTTATTTCCTCTTGCCTTCTCTTTCTCTTTCTTCATTTTTATTTTCTTTTATTTATTTATGGGCCCCACCTATATTCAAATTATTACCTGGAATGTTCGTACCCTTGATGGGATGGGAGGGTCCAACCTCTATTGGAACTCACACTTGGTGCACTTCCACTAGCTGCAATGATGGGCAGGTCCCATCCCACACCTTTCTCCTGGTGCACAACTTCCTAATTGTTATTCACAGATTTAAAATCAACGATTCAAATCAATCACATGAGTTTGAAGTTTCATGGGACTTGTACTATTCCAAATTATCGTCACTTCTTACCTCCATAGTTCCACATGATGCTATGTGATAGGTTATGAGAGTTTTTAATTTGGCCCCAAAAGCACCTTTCCAAATTCTTGTAAACCGCTTATCTATCATGTCATTGACATCACCTATGGGCTTGCCACCCATGCACCTGTGGGCCTACCACCCATGTCATCTACCACATGTATTTACCTTTCCATATGCCACTGTGGTATTCCACATCACCTGAAACATGGCCTCCATGTCAGCACATACAAAGAAATTCCCAATTATTCAAAATTTCCAAAATTTTATATTTTTTTGAAGATTTCCCATCTATGTAGGCTACCATGGAACTCTATAATTTGGATTTTTCTGGGCCCAAATTTGACCTTAAAAATGACCAAATGTTTCCATAATTCACCCTGAAATTTTGGGATTTTGTTGATCTTCCCCAAATTCATCCATGGTCACCTTTGCAATTCTCTGAATACAATGAAGTATGAACTTCTAGGCCAAATTTCTCGCTCAATTCACCCTGTTATCATTGAAATTTCATCCGCAAAATTGCACACAAATGGTTATAGAAATACAACAATGCCAACAACTATTAGTTCACCTCCAGCACCAAAATGCATTTTCAAAAGGCAAAAACTATACAATTGGGAAAACATTGACATGCACAAACTCACTAAAGGAAGCGTGCACATAGTGCACGGGCCAACGAAGCATGTAGAGCGCACAATGCGCCATATGCACGACCGTGTATGAGAAAATCCATGCACTCCTGTGAACGATGCATTTATGGTTCTAGTCGGCCCCCCAACCACTTATGGATCAGCTCCCAACTTGATTTGACCTTTGGATCTGAGAAAAATCCAAATGAGGGGCTGGTCAAGGACCAAAGGGTGCCCTAAAGGGCCCCTTGTTCACACTAAGAACCGATTGAATTTTTCCTTGAATAAATGCTATAAATGGAGGCCATGGGTGCACTAAGAAACAAAGATCTTCATAGTATTGTTATGTTGCCTCAATTCTCCCTTGAGAATCCTCTTTTCTCCTAGGAGTATTCAAGCATCATTGCAATAGGCAATTCCACTCACCTCTTTAGGGAACATGCATTGATTTTCTTCATCATTTTCCATTTCTCTTCCATTGTAAGAAGAGCTATCCATTAGGGAACTCAAGAGCCCTCCTAAGGAGGAAGAGGGGACTCATAAGTCCTCATTTTTATCTATGGTGTTTTGCCAACTAATATAGTTATCCATTGGTGGCATAATCTTGGTCATTGGTTGATTGTTCATGGTTCTAAAAGTTTCTTATGCTTTCTAGTTTTTATTTCCTTAATTGTTTTAGTTTGTTACTTGTTTATTTCATGTGTTTGTTTTATTTAATCCACTCACTAACCTATGTCTTTTCTAGCAAACCCAATTAGGCATGCAAGTGCCATTGTTTTTCTCACCCAAGTGACGAAACATGCACAATAGATTAGCGACCATACTGGGGATAAGTATCAATTTCCACCCTATTTGGGCTTAGAGAGCACTTGTTTTTAATCCATTTGTCTTGCAGGTACCAAAATTGGCCTAACCTTACCTGTCAAAAGAAATATTTTGATCTAGAGGAGGAGAATTTCACTCAAATTCCCCCCCCCTTACGTGTATTAGAACGTGTGCGGGTATTCCATCCCACAGATGCGCACTCAATGCACTATGCACCCAAAAGGATTATGTTCTCTGTTCATTCTATGCACTGTTCACCCAAAATACTTCTGTTCTCTGCATATTTTGCGCACTGTGCACCCACTGTGCCTCTGTTAGAACTGTAACCCGTGAACATTTCCAGAGTTTCAAAATTGTAAGGGTTTTTGTGATTATTTGAAGGCCCCTAGCTTCAAATTCTTCCTTTCATGCAATTTGTAAATGCACTCCACTTAGACTCCTTTCCCATATGAAAGGTTAGCTAAACATAGGCACTTAGGGGGTATAAAGAACCATAGATTCTCCTCTGTTGCTTTGGTTGCCACATGGATGGCTTATTTGGTTTGTAAAATTTAAGTTGAGATTATTTCTATCACATATAAAAACACTTGCATGGGACCATAAATAAACTTTGATAATTGAGTATACTCTTCTCTTGTACCATAGAGCGATCTTGAGAATCAAAAAGGTGGTTAAGGGGACATTTCATCTCCGTTAACAAAAATATTTAGGAGAGGGCAAAGCCCCCCTAGAGCTCCTCTTAGTATCTTTTTGAAATCATCTTAAAGTTGTAAGGGCCCATACATGCCCACATGTTGCAAACTTAGGATAGTTTCTTGAAATTGCTTTCTTAGTTTACATCACTAGGGGAGTTTAAAGATCAAATTAACATTCCCATACACGACCACATGCTTACAATCTAGGATAATTTTTCAATCTTTCTTAGTGTAAACAACATTAGGGAGTTTAAAGGATTGGTAAGGACTCATATTTCCACATGATAGTTCTTTAGGGATTTTAAAATTCCGCAAGTTTGTACCAATGACACTTAGTAAGATAGGTAACAAGGACTTGTAAGGACCACATGAAGTCCACATGTTGCAAATTCACACCTAACTTATTAAAATTTGGCACACTCTTTCACTTGCTCACACACAAAGTCACTCCTCACTCACATAATTTCCATCTTGAATTGTGGAGGTTGAAGTAGGTTTTCTCCGAAGGAACTCTGAAACGTCCCACTATTTCTTGAAGAAAACTATCCACACCCACTTAATTCAAATGAGATTGGTTCACATCCCCAATCTCTCAGCCCACCACATCTAATTTTTTTCTAAAAACTCACTAAGTTTTCCTCCATAGGAGGTGCCAAAAGATTTTTTTTAGTATAGGTAGGATCTTCGGGGTAGGCATCCAAATAACCCCTCGTTATTTGGTTCTCACATTTTCAAACATTAGAAGTTGAAAAATAGGGAAATTTCAAATCCTTCCAATTCTCCGGTTCATTTCCCACAAGAAATATTTCCCCCTACCACAGTCTATCACCTGCAGTATCTGGACATTTAGTTTATGTCAATCGAGTCATTGCAACATGGTTGCAATCTCCCCTGTACGTCTTCACAACTTGAGGAAAATCACACTGTGACAGTCACCCATTTTACCTCCTCGAATCCCCTATATTATCGCAATTTTCACTGCAACGAAGATATCCTAGAGGAAATCACTACCCTCGATTGCCCATGGAATGCGCTCCATCACCAAGTGATTTTTCTCTCACAATAAGCCTTTGATCCTCCTAGCCAAGCCTCCGTATGTGCAATCGAAACCAAGGATTTCATTCCATCATGGAATATAGAATGGTTCAACAACCCTATCCCTGCCCCAGATGCTTTTTAAGAGGGAAACATGGCCAATATCTCCCCCACTGTCAAAATTGACATTTCTATCAAATCGAGAATCATAGAAGAAATCACCATTGGTGCCGCATGCTCCCCTGAGGAACTCACATCTTACAAAGCTCTCTTTCAGGAATATCGAGATATTTTTTCCTGGTCATATACGAAGATGCCTAACCTTGATCCTTCTATAGTTGAACATTGCATCGACACATGGCCATATGTCGCCCCAGTCCATCAAAAGCAACACCCACTTCACCCATCCAAAGTTGTGACTATCAAAGCTGAAATTGACAAGTTACACGCCACTGGTTTCATTTACCCCATTGCATATACCTCATGTGTTTCCAACCCTATCCTTGTTAACAAAAAACATGGCACTATTCGCATCTGCACCGACTTTCGCAATATCAACCATGCTTGTCCCAAAGACAACTTCCCAACCCCATTAATCGACCAAATTATCGATGACTGTGCCAACCAGGAGGCATTGTCCTTCATGGATGGGTTCTCCGGCTACAATCAAATCCAAATCCATCCAGCAGATCAGTATAAAACTGCTTTTACTACCCCATGGGGTAATTTTCGTTATCGTATCATGCCTTTTGGACTAAAAAACGCAGGTGCTATGTTTCAACGTGATATGACTTATGTTTTCCATGATTTTGCTCGCATCATCCTCTCTTACTTGGATGACCTCACTGCTCGATCCAAGAAACAAACTCAACATTTAGACAACTTATGCATTGTCTTTCAACGATGTCACCAATACAATATCTGCTTGAACCCCCTCAAGTGTGTATTTTGCGTCACCACTGGACGCCTTCTTGGGTTCATTGTCTCCCAACATGGTATCACAGTGGAACCCGTTAAGGTCTAATCTATCACAAAAATTCCACCACCTAGGAATTTGCACCAACTGAAAATCCTACAAGGCAAAGCCAATTTTTCACGTCACTTTGTCCCAGATTACGCCACCCGCGTGCACGATTTCCTCCGCTTACTACGTCATGATATCCCATTTCGATGGGATGAACATTCTCAAACTGATTTTAATGATTTAAAAGTGGCCCTATCCAATTCCCCTTTGATTAGTCCTCTAGACTATGATTGCGACTACATCCTCTACTTATTTTCCTCAGCCGTCTCAGTAGCAGGAGTCCTCATCCAACTAGGATACAATGAAAGAGAACATGTCATTTACTACATCAATAAAAATATTCCAGGACCACCCCTGAAATACAATCATGATAAGAAACTAGCCCTCGTAGTTGTCCTCACAGTTCATAAACTATGTCACTATATACTGCTTCACACTACCAAAGTTGTAGCAGATTCTAACCCCATGCAATACTTTCTTAGTCGATGATAGATTAATGGAAAATTTGCTTGATGGATCATCATCCTTTAGGAATATGACCTAGAGTTATCAACTCCTCAAAGAAAGAAAACACTCGTTCTCATCGAAATCGTTACGATGTTTCCCTTAGACGTTAAAGCTTCACCCGTCAATATTGATTTTCCTGATGAACACCTCTTTTTCATCTCCTCTGATGACCCTTGGTATGGCAACCTTATCGTCTACCTTCAGACACCTAAGTTTGGGTCTCATCTCTCTCGAGATAATATTCGACACATTCACTATTAGGCCCCTCGATACCTCCTTATTGGCAACGTCTTGTACTGATGTGGGGTCGAAACTATACTCCTCTGATGTCTGACCATCGACAAAGTAGACAAAGTATTGAATGATTGCCATAGCGACGCTTGCGATGGAAACCTCTCAGGTATGTACACTACCCAAAAAATCATTCGAGCATGATATTTCTGGTCCACAATGTTTCATGACTGCATCCACACTATCAAGAGATGTGACAAATTCCATCTCTATGCAAACAAAGCATGATCACCACTTGCTCTTCTACATACAGTCATCACGGCCGACCCTTCTAAAAATGGGGCATAGTCTTCATGACTTGAAATCCTCCATTCAGTAATGGACACAAGTACATCATCATGGAAGTATGTTACTTTACCAAATGGGTCGAAGCCATGCCTACCTTCAACAATACCGTTGACACAACAACATGTTTTTTCTTCAACCACGTCATTGCCAATTTCGTAATTCCACTACAGTTAGTATCCGATCATGGTAAGCACTTTGAGAATGAGATCTTCATAGAACTCTCCTCAAAGTTAGGATTCTCCCATGAGTTTTACTCCCCATACTACCCTTAGTCCAAAGTCCTCAAAACCATGCTACAAGATACCTTCAACAAACATGAGACCAACTGGCATGATATGTTGTTTTTAGCATTATGGGCTTATCTCACGACAATCAAAACTGCCACCGGGTTTACACCTTTTCATCTCAACCATGGGATTGAATCCATCCTCCCCATTGAGTGCAAAATTCCCACGTTACACACTGCCATCGAGCTATTACCTGACACTAGTCCAATGGACCAACTCTTACTGACCTTAGAGTCTCTAGATGAAGATCATTGGTCTTCATTATAGAACAACGAGGCAAATAAAAAATGATCCAAATCCACCTTTGACCGCCATGTCAACCTTCACTCATTTAATGAAGGAGATCTCGTCCTAGCCTACGATATCTCCCACGATAATCTTGGTCATGGGAAATTTGAATAATTATGGCATGGACCCTTTATTGTCGAATTATGAATCAATAAAGGTGCATACATTCTAGCCTCTCCAGAAGGATATCCTCTCAAAGAACCCGTCAACGGGTTGTAATTAAAGAAGTTTTATGCCTGAGTGTAGCCATTCTACACTAGGATTTTTATTTTGTACACATTTGTAGAGTTTTTAGTCTTCTTTTTTCGCCTCCACTCCTCATGTCTGATCTGTAAATTCTAACCTTGTACAATATCTACTGTAAACAAATATTCAGAAAAGAACAAAAAATATACAATGGAAAATACAAACATTACATAGAGATTTTTCCCTTGGAAACCCAAACCAGGAAAACCAACATATTCTATATTCATTCATTGTGTTACAATGTTTACAATACAAAATACATATAAGAGCCAATGGCATCCAAAAACCTAACCCAATGACCTGGATTAGTCCAAAACCCTAATTCCTTAACCGGAAATAGAAAACCATCGGCAAAGAAACCATGTGCCGAAAAACCACCTAAATATAATGTGGTCCCGATATAGAATATAACACATACCCAACATGATTTACCATCCGTGTTATTTACAGATGCATCCTCCATCGGCCTACCACATCGGTTACACTAATGGTGCTAGCCACTGGACACAGAATCTCGCTTCGCCCGCTTGGGCCCTCTATATGCCCTCACATGAACTGCTCCACTCCAGTGGCATATGTTTAGGCTCAACCACTAACAACCAATAAGAATACACAACAGTCATTGGTCTCTTCGCCGAGGCCAGTCATTGCCACATTTGTCACATTAGTGTTTTATTAGATTCCCAACTTTTCATCCTACAACTCAACAATGAATAGCATGTCTGTGATCCTTTCCTCTTTCACAAATACCTGCAAGTTAAAATCTTATCTCGAAATTGATTCAATTACATTTACACATATTCCATGACAATTTAATCAAATGGAAGATAATATGGCTAACCTAGTGTTAGATTGACATTTATCACATCAACACATCATCCCATATACATAAACATCATACGTCGGTCACATCATATATATTAGACATCATAAACCATCAAAAACATAAACACATGTAGACATAACAAAGAGTCAAAAGATACGCATCCATATATATATATATATATCTTCTCTAAAGTGTCATAAATGTTTACAAGGTACAAAATATACATCGCCTGTAGGCTAGCGAGTCCCCTCGCCCCTATAGGTACAAAATGGGTACCCCCTACCCTATATAGAATGGGTATCAACTACCTTGTAAAAAATGGGCTTGCAAGCCTATACATATACAAAAAATGGCACTCATGGTGCCCCCAGAGCTCCCCCCCAAGTCCTCTGTCAGCTAGAGGCACCCCACCAACTGGGGGTCCTCCAGGTATAGGGGGAAGTCGACCAGTCAACGCTACCCCCACTATAGCTTCCCAATAGATCAAGGTCTGCCACTCTGTCGGTACACCAAAAAACTACTCTAGGACCCTCACATACTAGATATAGGCCCACATACCCTTAGGCACACCCTAAAGCACCTTCTAGAACCAACGAAAAAGTTCCTCCATCCCTCCTTCGACCTCTACCCACGACTCATGCGATGGCCCAACACCCACATCATCAAATCTCTGCCTCTGGCCTGCCCTCGGTTCATGTGCTGGCCCAACACCAACATCATCTCTCTTGCGTCGTTTTCCTACCAGTGACTCTGCTTGCGACGGTCACACTAGCCCTTGGTGAGCCGAATCCCAGACCATCTTAGCCTCACAGCCTCGGGGCCCCACATCTACAAACAAAAAAACCAAAGGTAGAGTCAACATCTATATATACATAATCATATGCTACACTATCAAAATCACAAAACATAAATACACAAACATACCTCTCTAGTCCCAGTCCTCTCCAGGAGCCAACACCATGTCTGGGTTGTGCTGGTAGTCCATATCACCATATGGATACGAGAGTATCACCTGTGGCATGTGGCGCCACACACGTGCCATAGTGGATGTAAATTAGTGGCCTCCCTCTCCCCCCCCTGTGATGTGCCAAAATCTGGGCCCACCGCATCAATCGCGACTCCTTCGACCTTGCCAACGCCAACAAAATATTCGAGCGAAACATGGGAACCCTCTCCAGAAACCATGCCACTGGGATGGACCCAAATGAAAACTCACCAGAGTCGATGGTCCGACACTGGTGAATTTTCACCATCATCCTAGAGTGCAACATCAGCCCCCAGGAAAAAAATTCCTCATCTAGGACCCTCTCCACAATCCTCAACTGACCTCTTGATATCCACTGAGTCGCTAAGGATCCATAGATCCTCGCCACCATGGCCACGATGCACTGAGGAAAAATATCATCCATCACCTCGATACGGATAACCAAACCTGATATCAGGTTCGGCCCCGAGCAGTAGCTTCATGCCATGTCTATCAGTCTCACATCCCCCGACAGCTGGGGGTCAGCAGGCAGGGCCATCCCCCAGAAGGGGAGCCTCGTCAGAAAATATATGTCCTCCACAAATGAGAGTGTTAGCTGATGTCCCCTCACAATGAAGCACTACAGATCAACTCTCCACATGGATATCAGATATTGAAGCAAGAAATTCTGCGAATGTATCAAAGGACACTCGAAGAACTTGAGCAAGCCGCAAGCTGCCAAGTGTCTCTGAATGCCTGGCTGCTCTCTCACTACCTCTCATAGGTGCTTCCAATATCACTCCCTCGAGTGGACTGGCATAGTGACTCCCCTATCACACGATGATCACCTGCATCCACACAAAAACACTTGGTCAACCCTCATCATTTCATCAAAAATAACAAAAAATTGAAAATTTCAACCACCTTTAGCTTTGCCTCTAGTGCACGTATTTCACCCCCTCAGGTGCGCACATATGCACACATGTTATTTGTATAGCTGTGCATTGATGCACAACTGTCAGAGAAACAACTGTGCATCACTGCACAACTTTCACGCTAACAGGTGCGTATACATGCACACTTGTTCTCTACATAGCTACGCACTGATGCACAACCGTTTGAAGAACAACTGCGCACAATGCGCAACTATAATTTTAACAGGAATGCATCTCATGCACTCTTATTGTTTCCCTCCCATGTTCCCCTATGTGCGGTTGTGTCACACACAACCGCACATTATCCAGGGGAGATGGAATTATACCCGTGAATTTGAACGTGGGTATATGTCCTTCTCCTACGCATTAGTGGGCACAGTCTTAAACCTACCCTTGTACAACCATCTGTATGACCCCTAACCAAAAAATAGGAAATTAATGCTATGTAGGAGGATGGGACCACTAACCTAAATCCCACAACTCCTGGATCGATCGACTCTAGCTCCCATAATCTTTGAAAATCCTCCAAATACTCTCGTCAATTCACTATAGCGATGGGTACAAATGAGGTGGCATTGTGGGCCCACTAGCCATATATAATCCCTTTTGCCAAACTTCCACACTCAGTTATAGGATCCCAGAGCCTCTGTTTCCCGATCTGTCTTCAGCCACGGGATCAAGGTCCCTCCATATACACAGTCACATTCCTCGGGTCACCATACGAACTTGGCCCTGGGGGAGGATTTTATCACATCACGTCCAGGTATGCATGCTCATGTTCAAAATTATCAAATAACTGTTGTATGTTCTTTATCATCATATATTGTTCAAGTCAGGTATTCAATTTTTTATGTGTGCAGGTACCTGGTCATCACAAGTAGCACAACCCTTTCAGGTATATGTTTGACACTAACATGTAAACGTTCCCTCTGAATATCAATTTCATCTCCCAATCACACCCTCCGACGTTTACCTTTAAGGTTCTCACATCCGAATCTGCAGTACCGTCACCTATTTTTGGCATAGGGATAGACCCAAGGTTCAACTCTAACAGTGCACCAACAAGCCCTAACAAGTGGCCTTTCCGGCAACAACTGCGAAGTACATGCAGTCTCACCGGAAGTAGCAGTAGGGGGTTTCAGGACACAGGTGTCTACAACCAGAGGAAATGCAAGTGGAATCAAGGAAATCACACAAGGATATCAAATTATTCTTCCCAAACATAAACCTACTTCACACAATTATATATCAGATATAACATACTAATGCATCATCAGAGTAACAGAGTAAAGATCACAACATCAACCATACACAACAACAGGATATACATGGTTCACCCTCTCCCTAGGGCTATGTCCACATAACTGTGCTTTATAATATATTAGGTGAAAGCTTACAGTTCTATCTATGCTCTTAGCTTGCAGATCTCTCTATTTCTCTCTTCTCTCTATCTCCCTTCCCTGAACACCCAGCTGCAGGATTGATCTTCACACCCAACTGAATATCTTAAAACAAAAACTTCTCTCTCCACACAATACTTCTCTCTCAGTAATAACATCACTCATTATCCCATATTTGAACCCATATCAGGTCCTCTTGACCTTTATTTATACATTAAAATAGCTCACTGACAGCCTTAAGCTGAAGTCTAGGTGTCTAAAACCCTAGATACCAAAACCCTAGGTGTCTAAAACCCTAGGTCAACTTGACCCATGTTTTCAGTCCTTCACCAGCCTATCTTTCCTTCCTTCCCGTGAGGTTCTCCAAAGCATATATGGTGGATTTTTCCACTTGTTGAATTGTCCACGATCAATCTTCCTTGCTGATCTATCTTCCTTGATATCCTTTTCCAATGGATTGCTTTCTCAGACTTTGCTCCATCCTTTTTGCTTCTTTAACTACTTCAACCTAATCTCAATCAACCTTCTTTTCGTGTAGTTCACATTTCACCTTTTCTTCTGTAATATTCACTTTATTCCATAACCAAGGGCCAAAAATCCCCCAACACTCACCTGTGACTCATCCTGAGGCACTCTAATATGAATCTTCAATTGTACCTCAACTTCAGACTGCACAACGCAACCTGTGCTTCCTGCTTTGTTCCTCCACCCTGTGTGCAGACTGTCTTTCTTGTGTCTGGTACCCAGTCTCAACTGCACTTGGAACCTATACCCTTTTCCCTCTATTTTTATCGAGAGTTGCAAGGTATCTGGTTGTCATAGTACAATTTAAACTGACTCCCATTCACCAATCCTTCCTTCCACTCCCCATTCAAAGTCTTCAACTGCACAACTCCTCCTTTTGTAACATAGGCAACCTCATATTGCCCCAACCAATGTGTTCTGAACTTCCATGGATGCTTCATGAAATTTCTATTGTATACTAATATGAGATATAATTGCTTAAAGTCTTTCTTCTTGATATGCCTGTCATGGTAGGAATTTTCTCATTCCTTCTGAACTTGTTAGTGAAATCCTGCAACAAATCAATCTTCTTCGAGTTTGAGCAACTATGTGAGCCTCTCTTGAACATCGCCAGTGTCATCCATATATGTAAAGGCTGCAATTTTAATCTAGGAACTAAATATTCCATGGTTACAACTACTTCTAGGCCATAAACCAACTTAAAGGGAGTCTGCATTGTCAGTTTCTTACAAGTGGTTCTATAAGTCCATAATGTTGGACAACTGAGAGGGGGGGGGGGTGAATCAGTTGTTAATGTGCTTAAACAATTATGCTTCTTTTAAACTCTTTGTAGAAACACCGAGGAACAATCACAATAGTGCAGGGAAGTAAGCAATATCATATTCAACATCAGTCACACACATGTGATACACAGAGACAGATATTTCTTGAGGAAACCCATAAAGGGTAAAAACCTCCTTTTCTTTATATGATAAGTAATAGTTACATTCTTTAAATTATCATACATATGAGCACCAACTCATAATGAGGCTACAACCTCTGTTTTGAAAGCTGCTACTTGCTGAGAGCACAAACTCTCTGTTTTCTCTAGCACCCACTAGAAGGAAGCACCAACACCCTGGTTTCTCTAGCACCAACTAGAAGGAAGCACCAACTCCCTGGTTTCTCTAGCACCAACTAAAAGGAAGCACCAACTCCCTGAGTGTTTCCAGCACCAACTGGATGGAAGAACCAACTTCCAATCATCCATGCACCAACCTGTATAACAAAGAACAAGAGTTCTCCCTTGCACCACCCTGCCACCCTAGTTTCTCTGGCTGCAACCAGATGGAAGCTACAACTCGCTGTGTTCAAGCACCCACTTGAACCTATGAGGACAACAGTCCTCCCTAGCACCTCCCAACCTCCCTGAAATATAAATCTTTGCTACTGAAACTTATTACAGTGATATAATGTTCAACAATGGCTTACCAGACTCATCATTGTTCTGTTGCATTTTGTTGCTCTGTCTGCCTCACTGCCTTCTTGCACACATGATTTGCGCTATCTGTTCTTCTTATTTTTATGCTCTGTGTGCCATGTCCATTCATTTCACATATCCTCTTCTATTCAATTTAGCTGCTGCACTCTCCTTCTTCACACATGAATCACCTTCAACAACAACAACCACAACAAACTCCAACAACAACAACAACCCTTCTCTTCTCTGCACCATGTATATATATAGATTTTGTGCATCTTGTTCATGCAATATTTTCCATTCCTCTGCATGCTCATACCACGCCAATATCCTCCACATCTCAAGTGCTCTGCGTGATCATCATCGCGACTCTTCAACTTCTCTGGCAGTTCAACCCTTGTGTCTATCATCACTAGGTGTTAAGCCGAGATTCCTTTTTCTCTCTGGAAGTTGAGACTCTTCGTCTTCTCTATTACATTTGAGCTCATCCTTTCTATTTTAGTTATGAGCTCTAACCCTCATCCAACTGTCAATTTCCTCCACGAATCGTCTTCATTCCACTGGTAGATTCCATGTGACTCTTCAGCTCCTCTGGAAATCACACTGAAGTCTCTTCGCATCCTCTGGTAGAAACCATCAATGGTTTCTAGCAGTTTCACTGTGTCGTGCAACAGTAGCCCTCCGATCTTGTTCAAATTCACCTGCACTGTTGGATTGATTCCATGGTATCTTACATTCATTTTGGAATTTCGACATTCGACAATTCTGTGCTGAGTGTCTCAACACTTCATTTTGTGATCTCCGAAGTTCTGATACAGAACTTTTCTGCACTAGCTCCTTCCCCAATATGGCTATGGTCATAACCAAGCGCCTATGCAAAAAGTGCTTTTCGCGAATTCATGTTTCATGGATCTGGAGATGAGGCATCTCGACTTTCCAAGTTGCGATCTCCAAAACCCTGAAATGGAGCTTATATAGAATGACTCCTTCCCTTCTTGTGGCTGTGACCATAGCCTTATGCATAAGGCACTTTTGCGATTTCACATTTCATGAGTCTGGAGATGAGACATCTCGACTCTCCAAGTCATGATCCCCGATACCCCGAAATGGTGTGGGATCAACGATCCTGATCAGAGATTGATTCAATGGCTGCGATTGAATCGCAATTCCGCATATCACGAAATCGACATTCTTGTTGCATTGTTTACTTGCCACTCCATGTTGCGATCCCCGAAACTATGACACAGACTAGAATCAACGGTCTAGATCACTTCGTGAATTTGCATCTCACAGTTCCTTTGATGAAGGGTCTCATCACTCCAAGTCACGATAGCCGAGACTCTGAGATGGAGTCGGATTAATGGTCAAGATCAAACCTTGATCTAATGGCTAAGATCAAACCTCAAACTGATGGCTAAGATCAAACCCCATTCCTTTGACTTTCCAGTCAGCGACATGACGATCTTTCGCCATGTGTCCTATGGACCCAATGGTTCAGATATTGTTGTGATTTCGACACTTCACAGGCCTTCTTCATGCTTGATCAACAGTCCACATTCCTTGGTGATCTAATGGTCAAGATCCTTTTGTGAATTCACATACCGCGATTTCAACATTCTTGTGATGAATGTTCTTGATGCTTCCAACTCCCGATCCGGGAAACTCCGAAAGGGTGTAAACCTGCTGACGTCACATGTGTCGAATACCTGCCATGTGTCACCTTGATTTGTGACTTATGTGTGCTTGAAATGTTGAATCAGTCTGACACTTGTTCCTAGCTGACATGGTTTTCTGACGTGAGTTGGATCGACGGTCCATATCTTATCTTGATCAGACAGCTGCGATTAAATCGCAATATCGCATATCGCGATTTTGGTATTCCTGTGGTTTTTATTCTTTGACATCTTCAACTCTCGATCCGCGAAACTCTGACATGGACTGGAATCAACAGTCCATATCAGACCTTGATTCAACGGCTGCGATTAAGTCACGATTTTTCATATCGCGAAATCAGGATTCCTGTGGATGATATTACTTGACATCTCTAACTCTAGATCCCCAAAACTCCGACATGGACTTGAATCAATGGTACAGATTCAACCTTAATATGACGACTGAGATTAAATCACGATTTCGAGAGGTTAGGGAACATCGTTCCTTTTGTCTTCATTCAGATCTGACGACCATCGAGAATTCAGGATGAGATCCAGCGATCACTAGCACTTCTCCTCCAGAGCGTACTTTGTCCTTGTTTTGCCTTCGCTGCATACTCTGATCTTGCCATCAATGACAAGCTTGCTTTGCCTGATAACCTGCCAACAATCCTTTGCACTATCTCTTCTGAACTTATCAAGCTTGCTCTGCAGCATTTTCCTAAAATACTTCTGATGCCCGTCTGTTACATTCTTCCTATACTCATGCCATCTTCACTGTTGTACTTTCCATCAATGACAAGCATACTCTACCTGTTAAACATTTTCCAACAATCTCCCCCTTTGGCATTGATGGCAACTAAGGCACCCGAATTATTTTCTCCCACTTTGACATCAATGTCAAAGAAGAGACATGCTCCCCCTGAGCTATTGCAGTATTTTTAGGAGGTATCAGATATTAAACCAATGCAAACTCCCCCTGACAGGATGGAATCTCTCATTTGAGGCCTGTAGAATATTTGTATCTAAGCCAGAGTCTTCTCTTTCTGATTCTTGGACCTGTTCATCTTCAGCTTCTGCTATATCCTCTGTGGAAAACTCAAAATTTCTCACCTCTCTTACTAGGACTCCTTCATCAACCTTTTCTTTTCATGAGTGGATGACTCCCCCTGTCACTGTTATCTCTCTGCTTCTAACTAATTTCCTCTTTTGTTTCTAAAAGGTTAGCTTTCCCCATTGATTCTCATCGATCTCTATCACTGCAATTTTTTTTATTTTTTTTTCATGATGCTTACCATCCAAGGCTTTTATTACCATATTCAATCACAAGAAAAAGATGCTACAACCACTCTCATACCTGCTTTTCTTTTTCACAGATAGAGGACCTGTATCAGGTTTCTTAGGACTATTGATTTCTTCCTTGTTGTATCCAATACCAGATTTGTCATTTGGTGATCTCTGACTATGCAAGATCTTATCTAGGGTCATGGAGCTATTTAAGAACTTGCTTTGGGTGTTTTCCTTCTCAACCTTTAAGACTTCTTCTTCCATATTATGACATGGTTCTTCTCCTACTTCATCCATAGGGAAAATGCTAACTGAACATGTTTTTATTGTATCTGAATCTTATTCTTTACTTGCAGGGGAGGATTCAATTTCAACATCATTAATTGTCCTTATGCATTTATTCACCACTTGTCTCGAGTTTACATTTACCTTACATTCTTTGGACGTGAACACCTCTTCACTGCCTCTGTCACATTGTTTACTTGTACTAAGAA
>ML777459.1:1068002-1151460 GCA_009831015.1 Picea engelmannii | reverse complement strand
ATCCTCTTTGGCCATAAGCATGAAGTCATTTACTTTATCTTCACATGAAGAATCACTATCAGTGTCTTCTGAGGAGTCATCATTGTTTACACATAAACTCTTCTTCTTATCAAATCTTCTTGATTTGTGCTTCTCTTCATCTTTAGAGTTTTGATCATGTTTCTTGTGTGGACATTTATTTGAAAAATGACCTATCTTACCATAGTTGAAACATTTGAAGGGCAGCTTACCTTGGTACTTGCTTGATCCTTTCTTTAATCTTCTCACTAATTTTGCTTCAATTTCATCAGGCTCACAATCCTCATTCTTATCTGCTTTAAATGATGCTTCTCTAGAGGTGGTTTTATCTTTAACTATCCTCATTTCATATGCAGTCAATGTTCCTAGAAGTTGATCAAAAGACAAAGTCTTTATATCATTAAGTTCTTCTATAGCTGAGACCTTTGGGTTGAACCTATCTGGCAGAGATATCAAGATTTTATGAACTAAAGAAGGTTCCCCAATTGTTTCACCAAGTGCCTTCATTGCATTTACCATTTCTTATACTCTCAGAAAGTATTTTCCAACAGTTTCATCTTCCTTCATCTTCAACTATTCAAACTGTATTCTGTAGGTTTGAAGCTTGGCATATTTCACCTTCTCATTACCTTCATAACTGTTAATGAGTTTGTCCCACATTTCTTTAGCAGTTTGAAGATGCATCACCTTCACAAACTTGGCTTCTGCAAGTACATTCAAGATAGCATTCATTCCCTTAGCATTAAAGCTAAATTCTAACTTATCATCCTTGGAAGCTAGCACAACAGGCTTTATGTATCCAGTCTCTACTACATCCCAGACATCAGCTCCTAAGGCCATTAGGTATGTTCTCATTCTAACCTTCTAGAAGGAAATATTCGTTCCATCAAATAGAGGAGGCCTAGTGACTGAAGTCCCTTCATGTCTTGTCATGTTTAAGCTCTAGGATATACCCTTAGATAAAAGGGGTCGACTTTGATACCAATTGTTGGACAATTGAGAGGGGGGGAGTGAATCAGTTGTTACTGTGCTTAAACAATTATGCTTCTTTTAAACTCTTTGTAGAAACACTAAGGAACAATCACAATAGTGCAGGGAAGTAAGCAATAGCATATTCAACATTAGTCACACACATGTGATACACAGAGACAGATATTTCCTGAGGAAACCCATAAAGGGTAAAAACCTCTTTTTCTTTATATGATAAGTAATAGTTACATTCTTTACATGATCATACATATGAGAACCAACTCATAATGAGGCTACAACCTGTGTTTTGCAAGCTGCTACTTGCTGAGAGCACCAACTCTCTGTTTTCTCTAGCACCCACTAGAAGGAAGCACCAACACCCTGGTTTCTCTAGCACCAACTAGAAGGAAGCACCAACTCCTTGGTTTCTCTAGCACCAACTAGAAGGAAGAAACAACTCCCTGAGTGTTTCCAACACCAACTGGATGGAAGCACCAAATTCCAATCATCCAGGCACCAACCTGTATAACAGAGAACAAGAGTTCTCCCTTGCACCACCCTGCCACCCTAGTTTCTCTGGATGCAACCAGATGGAAGCTACAACTCCCTGTGTTCAAGCACCCACTTGAACCTCTGAGGACAACACTCCTCCCTAGCACCTCCCAACCTCCCTGAAATATAAATCTTTGCTACTGAAAATTATTATAGTGATATAATGTTCAAGAATGGCTTACCAGACTCATCACTGTTCTGCTGCATTTCGTTGCTCTATCTGCCTCACTGCCTTTCTGCACACATGACTTGCGCTAACTATTCTTCTACTTTTTATGCTCTGTGCGCCATTTCCATTCACTACACAGATCCTCTTCTGTTCAATTCAGCTGCTGCACTCTCCTCCTTCTTCACACATGAATCACCTTCAACAACAATAACCACAACAAACTCCAACAACAACAATAAACCTTCTCTTCTCTGCACCGTGTATATATATAGCTTCTGTGCATCTTGTGCATGCAATATTCACCATTCCTCTGCATGCTCATATTGTGCCAATCTCCTCCACATCTCAAGTGCTTTGCGTGATCATCATCGCGACTCTTCAACTTCTCTGGCAGTTCAACCCCTGTGTCTATCATCACTAGGTGTTAAGCTGAGATTCCTTTTTCTCTCTGGCAGTTGAGACTCTTCGTCTTCTCTGTTACAGTCAAGCTCATCCCTTCTGTTTTAGTTACAAGCTCTAACCCTCATCCACTGTCAATTTCCTCCATGAATCGTCTTCATTCCACTGGCAGATTCCATGTGACTCTTCAGCTCCTCTGGAAATCACACCGAAGTCTCTTCGCATCCTCTGGTAGAAACCATCAATGGTTTCTAGCAGTTTCACTGTGTCGTGCAACAATATCCCTCCGATCTTGTTCAAATTCACCTGCACCATTGGATTGATTCCATGGGATCTTGCATTCATTTTGGCATTTCAGCATTCAACAATTCTGTGTTGAGTGTCTCGTCACTTCATTTCGCGATCTCCGAAGTTCTGATACAAAAATTTTCTGCACTAGCTCCTTCCCCAATATGGCTAGTGTCATAACCAAGCGCCTATGTAAAAAGCGCTTTTTTCAAATTCGCGTTTTGTGGATCTGGAGATGAGGCATCTCAACTTTCCAAGTCGCAATCTATGAAACCCCAAAATGGAGCTTATCTAGAATGACTCCTTCCCTTCTCATGACCATGGGCTGTGACCACAGCCTTATGCATAAGGCGCTTTCGCGATTTTGCATTTCGTGAGTCTAGAGATGAGACATCTTGACTCTCCAAGTCGCGATCCCCGATACCACGAAATGGCATGGGATCAATGGTCCTGATCAGAGCTTGATTCAATGGCTGCGATTGAATCGCAATTCCACATATCGCGAAATCGACATTCTTGTTGCATTGTTTACTAGCCACTCCATGTTGCGATCCCCAAAACTCCGACATGGATTGGAATCAATGGTCTAGATCACTTAATGAATTCACATCTCGTAGTTCCTATGATGAAGGGTCTCATCAGTCCAAAGTCACGATAGCCGAGACTCCAAGATGGAGTCGGATCAACGGTCAAGATCAAACCTTGATCTGATGGCTAAGATCAAACCTTGAATTGATGGCTAATATCAAACCCCATTCCTTTGACTTTCTAGTCAGTGACATGATGATATTTCAACACGTGTCCTATGGACCCAATGGTTCAGATCTTGTCATGATTTCGACACTTCACAGGCCTTATTCATGCTTGATCAACGGTCCACATTCCTTGGTGATCTGACGGTCAAGATCTTTTTTTGAATTCACATATCGCGATTTCAACATTCCTGTGGTGAATGTTCTTGATGCTTCCAACTCCCGATCCGCGAAACTCTGAAAGGGTGTAAACCTGTTGACGTCACATGTGTCGAATACCTACCACGTGTCACCCTGATTCGTGACTTACATGTGCTTGAAATGTTGAATCAGTCTAACACTTATCATTACCTGGTTGTGCCATGTGTTCCTAGCTGACGTGGTTTGCTAACGTGAGTCAGATCGATGGTACACATCTTATCTTGATCAGACGACTGCGATTAAATCGCAGTATCGCATATCGCGATTTCGGGATTCCTGTGGTTTTTATTCTTTGACATCTTCAACTCTCGATCCGCGAAAATCCAACATGGACTGGAATCAACAGTCCAGATCAGACCTTGATTCAATGACTGTGATTAAGTCACGATTTTGCATATCGCGAAATCGGGATTCTTGTGGATGATATTACTTGACATCTTTAACTCTCGATCCCCGAAACTCTGACATGGACTTGAATCAACGGTCCAGATTCAACCTTAATCTGACGACTGAGATTAAATCACGATTTAGAGATGTTAGGGAACATCATTCCTTTTGTCTTCATTCAGATCTGACGACCATCAGGAATTCAGGATGATATCCAATGATTACTGGTGCTTCTCCTCCGGAGCGTACTTTTTCCTTGTTTTACCTTCGCTGCATACTCTGATCTTGCCATCAATGACAAGCTTATTTTTCCTGATAACCTACCAACAATCCTCTGCACTATCCCTTCTGAACTTATCGAGCTTGCTCTGCAGATTCTTCCTAAAATACTTCTGATGCCCATCTGTTACATTCTTCCTATACTCATTCCATCTTCACTGTTGTACTTTCCATCAATGACAAGCATACTCTACCTGTTAAACATTTGCCAACACATAATAATGCTGGTACTCTCAAATCCCAGTCATCTTTGTTTACACTACAAATCTTCGTTAGCATTGTCTCCAAGATCTTGTTGAAGGCTTCCACCATCCCGTTCGCTTGTGGGTGGTAAGGAGTTCTCTTATGATGGTGAAATTCAAATTCCTGAGTCAAGGCTTCAATAGTCTTATTAATAAAATGTGTATCACTCATGAGGATCTTTGGGCATCCAAACCTGGTTATGATATCATCGAATATGAAATGCACAACTGTAGTTGCACTATAGTCCTTAACTGCTCTTACCTTTACCCATATGGTCAAATACTCTGTCATAGTGATGATGTATCTGGCTCCTGTTCACTTCCCTGGGTTTTTATTATGATCTTCTGGGAATTCCTTCTCTTGTTCTTCTATCCACTTCTGAATCCCTGTCTTCGATGGAAACGACCTTGACATTCCCTCAAGAAGATCCTGGTCCCAAAAACAAAACCATTGGTTGGCATAGGGGAAAACCCAGGGTTCAACTCTAACAATGCACCAACAAGCCCTAACTATTGTCCCTTTCAGCAACACCTGTGAAGAAGATGCAGTCTCACCTGAAGTAGTAATAGGGGGTTGCAAGACATTGGTGTCTACAACCAGAGGGAATGCAAGTGAAATCAAGGAAATCACATAAGGAGATCAAATTATTCTTCCCAAACATAAACCTACTTCACACAATTATATATCAAATCTAACATACTAATCCATCATCAGAGTAACAGAGTAAAGATCAAAACATCAACCATACACAACAACATGATATACGTGGTTCACCCTCTCCCTAGGGATACATCCACAGAACTGTGTTTTATAATATTTTTGGTGAAATCTTACAGTTCTATCTACGCTCTTAGCTTGCAGTTCTCTCTCTTTCTCTCTTTTCTCTATCTCCCTTCCCTGCGCACCTAGCTATAGGATTGATCTTTACACTCAGATGAAGATCTTACAACACATACTTCTCTCTCCACACAATACTTATCTCTCACTAATAACAAAAATCACTCATTATCCCATATCCGAACCCATATCAGGTCATATTGACCTTTATTTATACATTACAATAGCTCACCAACATCCTTAGGCCAAAGCCTAGGTGTCTAAAACTCTAGATACCAAAACCCTAGGTCAACTTGACCCACATTTTCAGGGCTTCGCTAGCCTATCTTTCCTTCCTTTCCATGAGGTTCTCCAAAGCATATACCGGTGGATTTTTCCGCTTGCTGAGTTTTCCATGATCCATCTTCCTTGCTGATCTGTCTTCCTCAATCTCCTCGTTCAACAAATTGCTTTCTCGGGCTTCACTCCATCCTTTCTGGTTCTTTAACTAATTCAACCTAATATCAGTCAACTTTCTTTTCACACAGTTCACGTTTCACCTTTTCTTATGTAATATTCACTTTCTTCCATAAACAAGGGCCAACACCTCTTCTGCACTTTGATACTTGTTATCACTCCAGGAAACTCTCCTAGGTTGTATCTCAGAGATGCTTGGTAACTTAACTAATCTTGCAATGGTTTAATCAAATGGATCAAGATGGAGAACTCACTCAAACCTCACACACTCTAGACATCTACGAACATATTCAAATAGACAAGGATTTCAACCACATATGTTCATAAAGTTTAATAGAAGATGAATGTATGGAGAATACCTATTATACTAGCAGAAACATATACACAAGGCATATATGAATGGCCAGATAAAATAAGTGAAATACTTGCAGATTATAATTTATGGATGTAATGAAAAGTTGAAAGTTATCATACATAATATAAACATAAATAGATGAACATTATATTCCAATACAAGTATATATAAGAGAGAATATGAAAGTCTGAACAAAGATGGCAAAAGAAGCTTATGTTATGATATATATTCAAAAAATCTAAGGAATACAAAAGTATATAGTCCAGTCTCCAAAGTCGAACCTCCCCCTTTACAATATGAAATCAACATGATTATATAGCCTTTACAACTTATTTGAGATCCTCAAAATATGGATCTAATAACCACTTCTTCTACCTTTAGTTTGTGGAAGATATCTATCACAAATTCGAATTTGTGAGGTGGCTAGAAAAGATAGAAATTTCTGGAAATATGCTGCTCCAAGATTCATGTATATGCTCCAAATACAAATATATATTTGTAAAATGAGAGTGGTTATTTAATATCAGTCCATTCTTATGAAATAGCTCCTTCATTTTCTAAAAATACTCTTCCAGGTCATCAGAATTTGTCCTCAAAGACAATGACTAAAATAGGAAAAACAGAGTATTAATTTCTGAAAATATGGTGCTCAAATATTGACCTATATTTCACAAATAAAAATAGATATTGGGAAAATGAGAGAGGTTATTGAATATCAGTCCATTATTATGAAAACACTCCTTTAGTTTTGAAAATTACTCTTCCATATGATCAGGATCTGTCTCCCAAGAAGGTGACTAAAACAGGAAAATCTAGATTTCCAAATCTAGTCATATTCCTACATTTTAGGAATTGTTGCCTAGAATATTTATATTGGTCAAATGAAGTGCCACATGTACTCATGGATGATATTTGATATTTTATTTTATCATATGCTCCTAAATAAACTCAACCAAGTCGAATTTTGACCTTTTGACCAAAATCTGTGCATTTTTACCCAAAAATAGACAGACCACTTAGTCTTCTTGCCTCATCATCTACCTCAAAAGATGAAAAGGGATGATGCTATACATTCCTTTAGTTATTATCTATCATTATAAACCACCCTTGAGGCATATGGATCAAAAAATAAACGATCTGAGCAAAAAGAAGAGCAATCTGCAATTTTCTACACTTTCGGTGGCTGAGGAGCAAAAATTTCTAGCCTGCAAGCCACCGAAAGCTCTGCTTTTGGTGGCTAAGGGAAGATGTGAAAGCCTGCCTAAGACATCAAAAGATCTGTTTTGAAAATAACTTTCAAAATTGCAAAAATATGTTTCCTCTCAGCTTCTTGATCTTCAAGGCTGTTCATTTAAGTTCAGGGTTGCTTCAAATAAGTTGCAGAAATCAGTGTTGTATCTCTTTAGTATGTATTTGTTTCAAAACCAAATAAAATCTGATTTGATCCAACACCTTTTGATCATGCTTTCTTGTCTGCAACAACTATGATGAGATATACCTTTGTTTGCAAGAGTAATGATAGTTTTACCACAAATGAATGTACCAAATCTGGCACATGTTCCTTCAAGCACAGAAGGAAATAGAGCATCTAAAACACATGGTTCAGTTAACATAGGAATATGAGTTGCAATCTTGACAGAACCAGGCCTAGGTATATTTTGGATTTAATTGCTAGTTGAATAGGAGCAACAATTTGTGAAACAGGGCTTCAAAGATTAGTTCTAATATTATTTCTTTCAACATCACGTAAACCCTGTACTGTGTGTTGAAACCTCCAAAAAAAATTCCCCGTATCTGTAGCATAATCACTGCTCCAAGATTGACAGTGTTTTAACCATTTCCAAGTTCTTGCACTTTCGGTGGCTAAGATATCCCCAAATTTCACATTTAAGCCGCTAAAAGATAGGATTTCAGTGGCTTAGAAGCCCTTTTGAAAATGTGCTTAGCCACCGAAACCTGAGATTCGAGTTTTTTGAAGGAAAAACCAAATCAAATGTTTTGCAAACTTTATTACAGACTTAGATCTTGTAAAATTGAGCCTCAAAAAAATTAAAAATGTATTTTTTAATGACCTCCTTCACCTAAAATAAACAAAATTGACTGTGTTATTTGAGGAGATAACATCTGGCTCCTTATGGGGATGAAAACCTCCCTGTGAGGTTTCAAGAACCTCAGATCCAATGCCTTTCCTGGAAAAACTCAAAAAGAGCCTAAACTCTAGTGTTCCATTGGTCATGGAGTTATCTGGCCTTTACCATTGGGCATGGAGTCATTTGGCCTTTACCATTGGGCATGGAGTCATCTAGCCTTTACCATTGGGCATGGAGTCATTTAGCCTTACCATTGATCTCTTCAAACCTGTGACTTGCCTGTAGCCTGCTCTGTTTATTCAAGAAACTGAAAACAATCTAATTGCTTGTATGAAGAGCTTATTCTTCTGCTAACTTCTACATTTAAATAGTAAAAACATGCTCATCATGTGACATCATGCTTCCAATGAAGCCATATCAAAAACTAATTTACCGAACCTATTCTTGATCTTGACCCGAAAAATAATGGAATGCATAGCCAACAGAAAAGTGGTTTGAACAGATGATAAAACCAACTTTCATCTAAAAAAAATACTTTAACATATATGCTGCTCATAAATTCCAAATAGTTTTCAATAGGCTTTAAAACCATAAAGGAATACCTCTTTATGCTGTTGTTCCAATTGAAAGAAATGCTTCTGCTGATTGCTTTCATTGATGTCAATGTTGAATGTGGACTGTTCTCCCTCTATCGGATGGAAATTCAAGCTCAACTGTTGATTTGAACCTTTTTTCTCCCCTTCACCATATCTCTGTAATTTGAATTCATCACCATGAAGTGATAGCTTATTACGACTAACAATTTTTGTGAGAGGAGAAGAGATATGTTCTTCATTTTCTACATCACTATCTTGATAATGATCAAATGAAAACTGAGTCTGAAAATATGTGTCATGAAGAAATTTCTGATCACCCTCTCCAACAATGAAATATTTGCAAGATATATCAAAACTAAAAGAATCTTCTTTGAAGTTTTGAACATCAGATTCACAACTTTTATCGATCACAACATGCATACATTGTTGATCATCTTTTTGTTGAAAAGTAGAACTAAATGAAATTCCAGAAGTGAACCAATCTTTACAAAACTTAAAATCTTCTTCTTTATCACTATATTTATCAAATATAGGAAAATCATGATCAAATACTAATGATAGAGATGAAGTTTCATGCATAGAGTTATCAGCAATAGGATCTTGAAAAAGATTTGGAGAAATATTACTTTGTTCCTCATCGCAATTGAAACAACATGTTCATAAGGAGAAAGATGGTACTCTTGTTGTTCCAACTGAGAACTGAAATGTTGTTGTTTTTGTTGGTGCTGCTAGCTTCTTTAAATTGGCAGAGAAACATACATCATAAATTTATGTTCTCCTTCACCATCTCCTTCTAACTCAGATTCACTACTTTTTCCTTCTGATGTATGCATTTGTTTTTTGACATCAATATATTCAAAAGAGACATGTTGATCTTCATTAATATCTAAAACAAAAGACACATCTGATATGATGGATGATGTTTATATGTTGTTACTATCATTCAACACCTCTTGATCTTCATGATAAATGTCTTCTTCTATAATAGATGCAACATCACAATTCTGAGTTTCATGACTAACATAATTTTTATGAAGCAAAGAAAACTCATTACAACATCCTTCAAAAAGATGTTCAACTGGAAAATATTATTTACAAAACGAATTGAAGGTTGTATGGAAACCTGTCAAAGAGTTAACCCTTGCATTTGGAAGAGACTGACACCAATCAAGATCAATTCCCTCTAATGAATACTTGGAAATCTTAATTTGAACATCCTCATGTATAATTTCAAGACAATGAATAAAGTCATGAAATTCCAACAAGTGTTTAGATTTCACTTCCTACTCTTCTCCTTGAAATATGGGAAGGCTATTTTCCCATTCATATTTAGTAGGTACTAGATGAGGGTAACCAAAAATACTTGAGAAATTGCAAAATGCATACCTCTTATTCATTTCATACCAGTGGAGTTGCCAGCATATTTTTGAACAATGGAATCGTCACTGAATCTGCCCTTCATGGAGTCGCCAAATAGATGATTACAATTGAAAATATGTCCAGACTTTGTCTATCATCAAAGCTAGATCTTTTCATCTCCTAAGGAAGCTGATCTTCAAACTCCTTTCCTCGACAATGACACCAATTTTTTATCACTTCGAGAAACTCTCCTAGGTTTTATCTCAGAGATGCCTGGTAACTTAACTAATCTTGCAATCGTTTAATCAAATGGATCAATATGGAGAACTCACTCAAACCTCACACACTCTAGAAATATACGGACATATTCAGATAGACAAGGCTTTCAAGCAAAGATGTTCAGAAATTTTAATAGAAGATGAATGTATGGAGAATACCTATTATACTAGCATAAACATATACACAAGTCATATATGAATGGCCAGATAAAATAAGTGAAATACTTGCAGATTGTAATTTATGAATGTAATGACAAGTTGAAAGTTATCACACATCAGATAAACATAAACAGATGAACATTATATTCCAATACAAGTATAGATAAGAGAGAATATGAAAGTCTGAACAGAGATGGCAAAAGAAGCTTATGTTCTGATATATATTCAAAAAGTCTAAGGAATACAAAAGTATATAGTCCAGTCTCCAAAGTCGAACCTCCCCCTTTACAATACGAAATCAATAGGCTTATATAGCTTTTAAAACGTATTTGAGATCCTCAAAATATGGATCTAATAACCACTTCTTCTATCTTTAGTTTGTGGAAGATATCTATCACAAATACAAATTTGTGAGGTGGCCGAAAAAGATAGAAATTTCTGGAAATATGTTGCTCCAAGATTCATGTATATCCTCCAAATACAAATAGATATTTGGAAAATGAGAGAGTTTATTTAATATCATCCCTTTCTTATGAAATACCTCCTTCATTTTCTAAAAATACTCTTCCAGCTGATCAGAATCTGTCCTCAAAGACAATGACTAAAACAGGAAAAATAGAGTATTTAATTTATGGAAATATGGTTCTCAAAGATTGACCTATATTTCACAAATAAAAATATATCTTGGGAAAATGAGAGAGGTTATTGAATATCATCCCGTTATTATGAAAAAAATCCTTCATTTTTGAAAAATTCTCTTCTAACTGATCGGGATCTGTCTCCCAAGAAGGTGACCAAAAAAGGAAAATCCAGATTTCCAAATCTAGTCATATTCCTACATTTTAGGAATTGATCCCTATAATATTTCTATTGGGAAAATGAAGTGCCACATGTACTCATGGACTATATTTGATAATGTATTTGATCATATTCTCCTAAATACACTCAACCAAGTTGAATTTTGACCTTTTGACCAAAATATACCAGGCCAAGGTATATTTTGCATTTAAATGCTAGTTGAATAGGAGAAACAAATTGTGAAATAGAGGCTTCAAAGATTAGTTCTAATATTATTGCTTTCAATATCACGTAAACCATGTACTGTGTGTTGAAACCTCAAACAAAATTTCCCCGTATCTGTAGCATAATCACTGCTCCAAGATTGACAGTGTTGTAACCATTTCCAAGTTCCTGCGATTTTGGTGGCTAAGATATCCCCGAATTTCACATTTAAGCTGTCGAAAGCTAGGCTTTCGGTGGCTTAGAAGCCCTTTTGAAAATTTTCTTAGCCACCGAAACCTGAGATTCAAGTTTTTTGAAGGAAAAACCAAATCAAATGTTTTGCAAACTTTATTACAAACTTAGAGATTGTAAAATTGAGCCTCAAAAAATTAAAAAATGTATTTTTTAATGACCTCCTTCACCTAAAATAATCAAAATTGACTGTGTTATTTGAGGAGATAACAATACTATCACCCGATAGCATTCTCCTTCACATGAGTTGTCCCATTCATAGTTCCCCTCAACAATTTGACATTGATGCTGCTTTCAACCCCTAGGTCTGGGAGTCCTGATAGTCTTATGCACTTCTGAGAATAAGCCACATACTTCTTCTCATCACATTCCTACCTTTCCCAATGGACTCCCAAGCTATCTCATCTCGGTTCTATTTGATTGCACCCTCGTAGTATCATTAACCCTCAATTTCATTCACCATCAGTTTTCCCATCTACAGATTATCCTCCATTCATTTACCCCATACAGGAACCCACCCATGGGGCCCCCACCCTCCACCAGTTCTCTTCACAACTTGTGCCCTCACATGCCAAGCCATCTCGCATTGGGGCACCTGTTTCTCTATTTGTACACTCATCCCAAATTATTCTTTATTTGTTTGGTAATTGTAAAAAGCCTTTGTTTCCCGCATTTACTTATCTTTTCGTCATCACCCTTGATGACCTTCTTTTCTCAAAAATGCAACCCATGTCACCCTTGGTTGGGTCATCCACTCTCCTTTTATCATTTTGACATCATTCATAAACCTTGAGTATCCCAAATTCCATGTACCCATGATCTTTGAGTTTGTCCACTTTTCCAAGCCTCTGGCACAAATTAGCCCCATATCTAGTCATCCCCCTGACACTAGATACAATTTTGTGGTTGCTTCCAATCATCCTTCACCCATAACCCCAACCAAGGGAAGTCTTGAGTCTCACCACATCTCAACTTCGTTCATTTTCCCTATTAGTTCCTGATCTTATTTTAGTGGATTTCATGAAGCCCTTTGCTTCTTGGAGTTGCGTCTCCCTTTCTGTCGACATCAACAAAATTTCCAGAAGGGTGACAATATCTTGACTTTCATTACCTTTACAATGAGGATTCTTGGATGGAATAGAGAGAAACATCATTTCTCTTTTCTTCCATTGACCCCCATAACATTCAAATTCAACATAATCTCATGTTATGGTGGGTCTTACTATATGACTATTGCAGTTATTTTATACTAGATGAAGACCTTTAAATTTGTTAGGACATCAATTCCTATGAGTCATCGACACTTCTTACAGGCATCCTTGCCTCTTTTCAGAGTATGTTCACCATTCAGACTTGTCATCTATTGTTATCAAACTTCCCTGGAGGGAACTACAGTTATCTACATCAGCATACAATTTCAGTTACTGTCTTACATTTTGAGTTACATGACACGAGCATGGGGCATGCCCGCCTCATTTGTATACATATTTTCTTTTTTCTCCCTAGAGAAATATTTGGGTCCCATAGTTTCTCCTCTCCCTCCGACAGATCGCTCTTGTAGTTCCTCTCAGAACTCTTCATTACAATGGAACTCTCAGTAGAAGAAACATTGATGTATTTCGGTTATACGTATGCTCCTAACCTCACTTTTGGCACAGGGGTAGACCCAGGGTTCAATGCACCAACAAAACCCTAACTACCATCCCTTTCGGCAACACCTGGGAAGTAGATGAAGTCTCACCCGAGGTAGAGGCAAGGGTGGTTGCAGGACTCCAGTGTCTGCAACCTTAGCTGGGACACATATCTGTGATTGTAACACCTTAATAGAGCACTTAGCAATTATTATTCATTAATATTCAGCCTTAGTTTACAATGCAACTAAACCCTAACAATAGATCAGCATAGTATTCACATAGATCTAATATATTCAAGAACTAATCATACCAATAGAGATCATATATAACATTCATTCACATTATTCAACACTACGCTATAATATCAGATTCATCTATCATCTAACATCACACTAAGAATTGAATCACATAAACAAAAGAACATCCAAAAAGCACAAAGCATTCACAACATAGGATATACGTGGTTCACCCCTACCCTGGGGATACATCCACCAAGTCTTCATCTTATTTATTATCTTCGATCAATCTTCTTACATGCACAAAGCCTCAAAATCAACTCCGCAGAGGATAGGGGATCTGTGGACCTCGCTAGATACTCCTTCCTCAAGTAGATCTAGGCACAAAGACGTCCACAGTCTGTGCACAAAGCACTACAGACGAATTGCACTTAGCTCTGCAAGCCTCACATAGTATTCAAAAAGAAATTACCACTTATCACTTAGCACTTTGGCCCTTACTTTCCTTTAGCACTTAGCACCAGTCTACTCTTTACTTACATTTCCTAGCTTCTATTTATACATTACAAAAATAGGCCTAAGCAAGGGTAAACCCATGGGCCGACATCCCCATACCCATTACATAATCCCAAAACCCAAAAATTCCCTAAAAAGGGGTTGAGATCCTGCGATCTCCACTTCGTCTTGCACTCTGCCTTTGACATCCTATCGAAGTCCCAAAAATAGGTCAAACATGACCAAGGGTCCTCAAAACTTGGTCAAGGGCCAACATGCCCCCAAAACTCACCCGTGACTCATCCTAAGTCACTCTGTTATGGGTAACTCTACCTCAAAATCCTCGAGCTTGGCTCAAGCTGCTTCGACCTATTTCTACACCAAGGCATCTTGCTTGATGAACTCTTGGATAACAACTTTGTTGATAGGTCACTCTAAGCGTTGTTTATCTGTAGTGACAACTTGCTCTAGTTATGCTCCTCGACCTTCGATCTCTGGGAACAGTTGGCAAGCCTCATCCTATATAGGTTGGAGTCTATGAGTCACTTCCATGATTTTTCCCTGAATGGTGTGGACCTGTTGTTGAGTAGTGTGTTGTTATTGGGATCGCTTCATCCTTTCAACAACTGATAGGGGCTTCAACTGTGCCTGTATTGATTCTTCTTGTTGCTTTGCTTCCTGGAGCTGTGAATCCAGTGCCTTCAATTTTGGATTCTCAAGGAGTTGCTCATAAGTTTGGGAACTTCAATCACTTAGTTTTTTACATTCCATGGCAAGGGCCTTTATTCTTTCAACTACGCTTCGAGCAGTTGATTCTCTTTGATCTCGCACTTACTGCGGAGTGCCGGGCACCGTGCGGAGCTCTAAGTCTGCTATTCTTTGCTGTAGCTGCTGGATAGCTTCTGCAAGATGATCTACTTGATGCTCAACTTGCTCTTCTTCCTTTGGCTCAACTTGGTCTTCTTCCTTTGGCTCTAATCCTATCACATAGTGAAGTGCTATGTTGAATGCTTCTTTCACTTCGAGTTGTTCTGCGAGAAACTGTTCTTTTTCTTACTGAATCTATGATTTCTCCTCTTCAAACTTTGTCTAGAGAGAAACCTTCTCCTGCTCTGCAAATTGACGTTGTTATATGACTAATTCTTGCACTTGAGTCAAGGCTTGGGTGGCTTGTTTTGTTTCTTCCTATGAGTGACGAAGGTGAGCTTCAGTCGCATCATCTAGTCGATGAAGTTGGGATGGATCATCTGCCAACTCTGGTTCTTCCGACGACAGGGGCATAGTGGGCACTACACGACTGGACTGAAGGGCCTGTTGTACCCCTTAGAGCTCAACCTTGATTCTGTCTTACATATCCTCCTTCTTGGCTTCATGTTTCTATAAGGTGTCCTATGAAGCATCTGCGATAGTTTCTATGATAAAGTCGAAGTCATCGACCGTGAGCATAGTTCGCATCATGGTTTTGCTAGCTCTGAACTTATTTTGTGAGGTAGGTTTCATAGGGGAAACCTTTATTTTATTCAAGGGATCCATCTCATCAACATGATCCCTAGGCGGTGTTACTTCTCCTTTCTTTTGTTGATATTCTTTTCTATTCGTCTCTTCTACTTCGTCATCACCTCCTCATCCAGGTGATTCTGAAGCAGTCTCATCTGATGTACTGCTCAACTCTTGGACCTCTTATGTATTCTTCCTTCTTCTTGTTCCAGGTGTGTCGTGCTCTTTGTGAGTGGCCTATGAGATGTCAAGTTTAGGGTTAGATATCTATGAATGATCAACAGGGATAAGGAGGTCTTCCGACCAGTCCTTAGTTATCTCCTCAAGGTCCTTTTCTATGAGATTGTAGTATGACTGAAGCTCCTCCTTATGATCATTTGCTTGCACAATGATATAGATGAAGTGACAATCTGTGCAGAACTTCATGAGGGGTTGGAACCGTTGTAGGGTGTTTGGTGTCAAGAGAGGTTCATCTTCGATAACCCTCTTTAGTTGGAGATAATATGTGTGAAAGACCACATTTGACTGCCACTATTTTCCCATGTCTCTTGAGTACCAAAGCGTGGAAAACTTCACAGCAAGTGTCTCAAATGAATCAATATCTGGGAAGGTTGCACCTTCCGACATCTCCCAAGAAATAAACGTGATGAGGATAAGGAGACAGCTAAAGTGGAACTTGTACCCCTGATCCCATGCTTTGTGGCAGTTTAATTCCAGCTGATTAACTAGGTACTTTTCCTAGTTCATCTGTAGCCCATCCACACATTTCCCTGCGAGGTCAATGACAAACCCTATGACCTGCATGTTTCTGTTCTTCCTTACTATATTTCCTGCAATTAATTGGCATGCTAGGCGCATTGCACCATTCTGGATGGAAGCTACCTTGTAGCCTCACGTCCCCTTCTCAACATCACCGTAGGTATCCTTGATCTTCTGTGCTAATGCACGATCTGTGGCTTTCTCTGGGTAGAAGTCCTGTGGGTCGAGTCCTTGCATACTTAATCCGGCGATCCTATGGATCAGCGTTAGATCTATTGTGATATGTTGGTATAGCCATAAGTAGCCTCCATGGTAACATGAGAGAAGGATCTTAACACATGCATTAACCTTCTAGTGCCTTCCAAAGTGTGGGATTTTCATTACATTCAATAGGGTGGACTACGCGAGGTTCATCGTCCACGTCTGGGGGATTATTTTCGAGTTCTTCCCCTTCATCCTGGTTAAGTATTTATATGGGGTGAGCATACTATGGTTCTTGCGGTCTCTTAGGTTGAAGTCATTGAACTTCAATGTTGCGATCTTGTCCTGCTATGCTCTAACTACGTGTATCCCCTTAGGGAGGTATGCAATAATGATGGTGTAGTAAAAATATCTTAGCACACTATCACGACTCACTACCTTGGCCAGAGGCAGGATGTAGTTGGGTAAGATGGTCGAGATTAGCTTTGCATTTTCTAGGTCATCTCTGTGTTTAGTTATCTTTTTTGTGACGACTCAGGATGGTCCAAATCTGCGAGCGTTCGATGAAGAGTCTTGCACTCCTCTCGTCGATGATGCTTGTACACCTATAGACATTACCCTTTTAGACATTAATATTTTAGTCATGAGGTCAATGAGTACCTCCTTCACATATTCTTCGAATGCACTAAGTTCTTCATACATAAATTCTCTTGGTTGAATATCTCGGGTTTGAAGAGTAACTACTCAATGCAACGGGATGGATGGTGATAGCTTGATGATCACTATGAGAAATCAACTAATCTGCGGGCTCAAATAATCACGGTTGGAAAAAGTGTTCTCGATGCAAGGCTCGATGGAATAAGTAGATAACTAGGAAAAAGATCTCTCCAATGGGCAAGAAGCCTTCATTAATTCACTTCTATCCATTACAGCGTCGTCCCATCGGTCTGGAGGCACGCTTTCTGACCATAAATTTCATTCTAACCATTCAGGGCAACGTTCTAATGTTTATACTATTTCCAATGGCTATATTTCTTCGCCATGGCGAAGTGCCATGTGGCGTTGTTCTGCTATCCTGACGAAGTTCTAGTTTTGCAAATTTTCCTTGTGCGAAGTTCCCTTTGGAACCTTCTGTAACTTTTCGATCTTTGATCTCTTCTTACTTAGTTTTCTAGCCTTCTTTCCAGTGAGCTTTGTCTTGGTGTTCCTCTTTCCATTCTGATTCTTATCTCCTCTTGGCATAGTAACTTCACGCTGTTGAGATTCTTTCCTAGGACTCAAGGGAAATACTTCTTCTCTATCTTAGGTAGGTTCTTTGGTATTTTGTGAGTCTTCTTGTGTTCCTTCAACTTCGACATCCAATTTTATGGCTCTAAATAGCTTTGATCTATTGTCCTGTTCTTCGATCAACTATGCGATCCTCCTAGTCATGAAATCTTTTAATTCTTACCTGTTCTGCTCTAAGACTTCCTCTTCTTTTCTTTTGGCTTGATCCTTTTTGATCCAAGGCTTTCCTAGTAATATAACAAATGGGGCATTGTTCTCAATAAATTTAACAACCTCAAATTCTTCCTCTGTTGAAGTTCCATGAGCACTCATAGATGTCTGGGTAAGTCTTCCACATAGGGTTATCAACTTTCCTTTAAATAATCCTATTCCTCCCAATGAAGCAATCATAGCAGGGTTTCCCAAAATTTCCCAAGTTCTTTCTGTCATGATATTCACCTGTGTTTCTTCATCCAGAGTACAATCAATGTCGAACTATCCTATTATTACTTCTATTTGCTCTTTCTCTTTTAAGATCTCTGATAGATTAGTATCTATGTGGTCATTCGGGGTTTCTTTCATCTGTAAAAGTACAGTCTCTGATTCCTTCTGGGGTTCTGCCATGGTCTCAGTTTCTTGAACTTTATCAGGGTCTACTTATTCCATATTCATTCTTTCAAGCTTAGAAATCATTCTAGGGAAATCCAAAACTTCATGATCCATAGCTTTACAACAAAGACAACTAGGGTTTAAACCCGAGAAATCCTTAGCAAGATGTCCCAGTCTTCTGCAACTGTAACAAAGGGTTAATCCTCTCTTTCTCTTAAATGATCCCCATCCTTTCCTGTACTGTGCACTAGGATCATGGTAACTAACCTACAGAAAAATCTTTCTAGGATCCTGCATCCATTTGTTAGTCCAAACATTATTTCTATGCATAGGAATAAAAAATCTTTCACTATTCTTATCAGATCTACTAATATCAAATCTTTTTTCATCTAGTTGTGCCCTAGTTTTTAGGCTAGGACAAAATTTATTAAACATAACTAGATCCATATTCTTGAAACAAAAATTTCCACTTATCTTACTTTCAGTAGAGCACAAAGCTTCCAGATCTAAAACTTTTCACTATTCTTACCTCTTTCAGAGCACAAAGCATTCAGATCTTACCTCTTTTCTCTTTAGATCAAACTTCTCTTCTTAGCACAGAGCTTCGCAAGTCAAGTAGAGTAATGCACACTAAAGTAGCAGATCTACGCACAAAGCTTTCTTTTCTTCAGTTCTCAACAATCACAGTTTCATGTCCCGACAACGGAACCATTTGTTGGCATAGGGGCAGACCCAGGGTTCAATGCTACAACAACGTACAAAAAAACCCTAAGTACCGACCCTTTTGGCAACACCTACGAAGCAGATGAAGTCTCACTCGAGGTAGAGGCAGGGGTGGTTGTAGGACTCCAGTGTTTGCAACCTTAGCTGGGACACAGATATATGATTGTAACACCTTAACAAAGCACTTGGGAATTATTATTCATTAATATTCAGCCTTAGTTTACAACGTAGCTAAACCCTAACAACATATCAGTGCAGTATTCACACAGATCCAATAGATTCAAGAACTAAGCATACCAATACATATCATATCTAGCATTCATTCACATTATTCATCACTAAGATATCATATCAGATTCATCTATCATCTAACATCAAACTAAGTATTGAATCACATAAATAAAAGAACATCCAAAAATCACAAAGCATTCACAACATAGGATATACGTGGTTCACCCCTACCCTGGGGCTACACCCACCAACTCTTCGTCTTCTTTATTATCTTCGATAAATATTATTACATACACCAAGCCTCAAAATCAACTTCACAGAGGACAAGGGATCTGCGCACCTCACTAGATCCTCCTTCCTCGAGTAGATCTAGGCACAAAGCCTTCCACAGTCTGTGCACAAAGCACTATAGACGACTTGCACTTATCTCTACAAGCCTCACACAATATGCACAAAGTAATTACCACTTAGCACTTATCACTTTGTCCCTTGCCTTTATCACTTAGCACCACATCTAATCATTACTTACATCACCTAGATTCTATTTATACATTACAAAAACAGGCCTAAGCATGGGTAAACCCATGGGCCAACATCCCCATACCCATTACATAAGCCCAAAACCCAAAAAGGCCCTAAAAAGGGGTCGAGATCCCGCGATCTCCACTTTGTCTTGCACTCTACCTTCGACAACCTATTGAAGTCCCAAAAATAGGTCAAACATGACCAAGGATCCTCAAAACTTGGTCAAGGGCCAACACTCACACATCAAGGGGCATATGTTATCACTGAAATTTCATTTGCAACATTGCACACAAATGGTTACAAAAGTAAAACAATGCCAAAAACTATTAGTTCACCTACAACACCAAAATGCATTTTCAAAAGGAAAAAAAAATACAATTGCATAAAAATTGACATGCACAAACTCACTAGAGGAAGTGCGCACATAGTGCGCAAGCCAACGAAGCCTGTAGTGCGCACAATGCACCATATGCACGACTGTGTATGAGAAAAGCCACACACTCATGTGAACACCACATTTATGGTTCTTGTCACCCCCAACCACTTATGGACCAACTCCCAACTTGATTTTACCTTCATATCTGAGAAAAATCTGAATGGGGGGCTGGTCAGGGACCAAAGGGTGACCTAAAGGGCCCCTTGTTCACACTAAGAACCAGTTGAATTTTTCCTTGAATAAATGCTATAAATGGAGGCCATGGGTGTACTAAAAAACCAAGATCTTCATAGTATTGTTATGCTGCCTCAATTATCCCTTGAGAATCCTCTTTTCTCGTAGGAGTATTCAAGCATCATTGCAATAGGCCATTCCACTCACCTCTTAAGGGAGCATGCATTGATTTTATTCATCATTTGCCATTTTTCTTCCATTGTAAGAAGAGATCTCCATTAGGGAACTCAAGAGCCCTCCCAAGGAGGAAGAGGGGACTCATAAGTCCTCATTTTTCTCTACATTTTTTTTCCAACTAATATAGTTATCCATTGGTGGAATAATCTTGGTAATTGGTTGATTGTTTATGGTTCTAAAAGTTTCTTATGCATTCTAGTTTTTATTTCCTTAGTTGTTTTAGTTTGTTTACTTGTTTATTTCATGTGTTTGGCTTGTTTAATCCACTCACTAACCTCTGTCTTGTCTAGCAGACCCAACTAGGCATGCAAGTGACATTGCTTTTCTCACCCAAGTGACGAAACGGGCACAACACACCCAATTAACTCCAACTAATATTCCCCTCGATGATTATGAGCATGAATTTCACCTGAACTCATTTAGAAATTGGAGGGGTTTACCCAGTTTCACCATGGCTACTTCACAATTCAACCAATTCTAGGCCTATAATCATTCAATCAGATGTTAAAATTCAAGATTTCAACCCATGAGCTCCAATTCTCCAAATTTCCTAGGAAATTGCCCTAATTTCACTTGGGAAATTAAAAAAAATAATTTGTAGACGTACTTAAATTCCACATTTACAATTTATGCACACTACACCTCTGGTGTGTGACCCATATAGCCCAAGTGTTGTAACATTCTCTGAAATGACATTGTAACACACCCAGAATCACATATGGGCATATGCCATAGAAATTTAACCTTTGTCATATATCAATTTTTTTTTTTAAATTCTTTTACCTTGCTCATGATTTCTTTGATACCAATAATTAATTAATTGCAGCCTTCTTGAAGGATCATATAATATTATAGTCATCTCTGATACCAATATGAAATTTTCCTTGCATATGCAATGACATGCAAACCCAACAACAACATGCAACACCATGCATACATTATAATAACATGCATAATTATACCACAATATACACATGCACAACAACATAAATTAATCACATATAAATACACATAGTACTCAACATTGAAAGCACATAGCATAATAACACGCATATTTTAAAAAATCACCAACTGGATACATACCACAGGCATTCCACCCAACCATAGAAATCATTGTTCTATCACTCTTAATAGTAGGTCACCCCCAAGCCTACCTAAGACAACTAAGGTTTCACATTCAACACAAACAATGGCTAGCAAAGGTACCAAACTATAGCAACAATTCCAACCTAGAACCTCTCATTCCTCATTAGCCTACACAAACGAAGGAAGTGTACCTCATTCTTTTCACCATAATCCCTTGGGCTGTCCCACTTCCCTTATAGGGATCCAATATGGGTCAGCTAGGAAGTCTCAGAGCTCTATGGATCTAGGAACTCCATCTACTATAATGGAATCTCCAAGCACCATCTAGGCCTCACACCTAGGGAAACCTATGCCAGCAAATTATTCCTCTAGGGCTCCAACCTTCCCCAAGGAAACCTATTGGCATGGAATTGGAGATTGGGGCACTCGAAGGTTACCAACAAAGGTGTTGTTGTAGTCTAGTTGCGTTGGCATATTCAACCTTCTACAAGGGAAGGAGGTCTCACCCGAAGCACATTTGAGACTTTGTGTGATAGAGTGAATTATAAAGGACACATCATCAGATCTATCACATCATAGCACAGTTCCATACTTATAGGTAAATAGATCACAACATCAGAAGCCTTAGATTGATAAAGACAATGAACAGTCTGTGTTGTGCAACATTAAAGTAAACACATACATTACATACATTGCTAAAACATTAACACAATTAGTAAATATAAAACATAAGACAAGTTACATGAAAAGAAGATCGAGACAACAATATTTGTATGCTTGAATAATCCTTTCTATATTATTATACCTCAGACTAGTGAACATAGGGTAGGTCTTTCATATCACAACTTACACAATAGAACCAGAATTAGTTGTTCACCTGGTAGATACATCCTAGCGAAGTAATCTCATACAACATTGGAATATCAACAAAACAATACAACATAACACATGTCCATTCTAAAATCCCAACCTTTTCCCAAATTTATATCATTTTCTTGGATGTTTCTTGATTCGTCTCCTCTGGTTTCTTGATTCCACTTCTTCTTTTCTTGCGCTCAAAGCTTCTAGGATTTTCTTCTCCTTCCTCTAGCTGGTGCATCACTTTTTTTCCTTGTTGGTGCACTGGAAATTACATTTCAACCCCTTGTATCTAGTGCTGATGTGCTATGGGGTTCCCAAAAACATTTATGTGTCCTCAAAACTGGTTCTCCAAAACAGAGGGCCCAACTCTGGTACAATCTGCAGTGCTTGCTGTCGAAAACTGTCATATTTCTCGACTCTGTCCTTCCATTTCCTCTCCAAAATTGATGTGCGTGAAACAAATTCCTATGCTACAATAACGTTAGGTACCTCAGGCTTGGTATCCAACATCACATTCCACTCTATATCAACGGGTGCGTCATATTGATGCAACGGAATATATTCTTCTTATACAGTAGGATGGAACTATTGGAGTGTTATCTTCACGAATTTTTTCCCTTCATCCATGACATCTAGCCTATCATCCTCAACTTGGATCCCTGCAAACTTAACCAACGACTCTTTAGTATCAACAATGGTCCTTGCTTCTGCAAGCATATTTTTAAGCCTAGTGCTATTAGGAAATGAGGAACACTTCCACACTAAACCTAGAAGAAGAGAGGAAGAAAGATTTAAAAAATAAAGTAAATGACAAAGAAAACACATAATACATAGAGATTTTACCCTACAAACTCAAACGGGAAAATCAACATTCCTTGAGTGTCTTACTCTCTTATTGTCTTATTGATTTAGAATAAAAGGTTACATGCCTAACCTTGGTCTACACCTAAGACACAATAGACATCATACCTTCTTGATTTACACAAGAACAACCCTATAGCCAATTCAAATTACATCTGCATGACCAACAACCTCTAAAGATTGGATATTCTACGATTATTCATTATCTTCCACAACATTACAACACGCCTTATTTATAGGATTTATAGTAGGAAAAACCCTAAATAAAAGTGCCCAAAAATGGTTACAGATCCATGCAGATCATTGGATACAAATACCACAAATATTAGGATTCTGTTACAATCGACTACCAAGTCGGATTACCAATATACATTCATTCAGTCTTCAGTGGGTTGCCACTTGCCCGCCTGTCAACCTATTGTCAGTTGACCTCTTCAACTTGTTGTTGATATATTTGAATGCGACTTTACCCGGTTAAACCACCTCGACCTTCGACTTGCTATCAGTATATTCGAATTTGACTTTACCTGGTCGAACCACCTTTACCTTTGACTTGTTGATATCTTCGACTTAGACTGTCAGTCGATCCACCTCGGCTAGAATTTCACTGCAAAGAATATAAAAACCCAAAATTCTCCCACTTGTTTTCTTTGCTGAAATTGGGAGATCTATGAACTCTCATTCACAGATCTAGGGAAGCAATGACAATTGTCTCTCTGCACCAAGAGAACTTCACAACACTCATAGACTTGGTCAAAGAGTCTAATATGTTTTCCAACGTGTCTACTTTCTCTAGTAGCACCTTGTTTCTTTCCACCATGTCTCTCATGAAATGGTATTGTACATAAATGTGCTTAGTATTAGAATGATAAGTTGGGTTCTTTTCCAGGAATATTACGCTTTGACTATTGCAAATTATCTTCATATATTTCTTCTCAAACCCAATTCCTGAACACAATGTTTTCATCCATACTACTTCTTAACTTCTATGAGTGGATACCATGTATTCAACTTCTGTTTTTGATAAGGCTACAACCTCCTGTCACTAATTCATCCGGTTGATTTCTCCACCTAATATATTGAATAGATATCCACTTGTCGACCTTCGTCGATCTATATCTCTTGCCCAATTGACGTCAACGAAGCCATGTACATTTACTTCACTGTCAACTCTAGATTTTCCTTGGTAGCATATAGAATAATATTTTGTGCCACACAAATACTTGAATACTCTCTTGACAATTGTCCAGTTCTCCTTCCTAAGTGTCTACATGTATCTACTCAAGACTCTCACTGCATTGGCAATGTTTGGTCGAGTGTACACCATCACATACATTAGAATACCAAAAACACTTACATAGGGAACACGTGCCATGTACTATATTTCCTCTTCTGTCCTTGGACACTGTTCAATAATTATCCTTTCTTTGATAGGAATTGACACCTTCATAGGTTTGCAATCTTGCATGTTGAAACGTTTCCAGACTATTTCAATATACTTCATTTGGTTCAACCAGATCTTTCTAGTTGCTCGATCTCTCTTGATATATGTTCCCATAAGAAGTTCTCTGCATGAAGATCCTTCATGTGAAACTTGGAGGATAGTTTCTTCTTCACCTCCTTTATTATGTTCATGCTATTTCCAATTAGAAACATGTTGTCGACATACAATTGCTACATATATGAAACACCCACCTTCTTCTTTGGAATATATGTAGTGATCAACTTTGCTTCTCACAAACCCCAAACTAAGGATGTATGTGTTGAACTTTTGGTACCACATCCTTGGTGATTGCTTTAGACCATAAATGGATCTTTTTAGTTTGCACACCAAAACTTTCTTTCCCTTTACTACAAATCCTTCAGGCTATTTCATGTAGCATTCTTCTTCTAGGTCCCCATGTAGGAACATTGTATTTACATACATTTGTTCTATTTCCAGATCAAATGTTGTAGCTAGAGACATTAGTACTCTAATGGAGTTTAATTTTGTAGCAGGGGAAAAAATCTTACTAAAGTCGACTCCTTCGAATTGGGAATATCCTTTTTCTACTAGTTGAGCTTTGAATTTCTTGACTTGACCTACTGTGTTCATCTTCTTCTTGAATACCCATTTTCTATCTACAAAATTTCTTCCACTAGGTATTTTGACTAATTACCATGTCTCATTCTTGTGCAAGGATTCCATCTCTTCGATCATGGTGTCCTTCCAGAGTTTTCCCTCTACTGAGTTGATTGCCTACCCGACCGACTTGGGCTCATTGTCGGTGGTAGTTAACAGAAATGCAGAAGAAAATTCAGGTAGAATATACCTTTCAACTAGTTTTCTTACTCATTCTGACCTCCTTACAACCAAGGTCAATTTTTCCACCTCTTCTTCTTATTCAGTTGACTCATCTAAATCATCTTCTTCATTCCTCAGTTCAAACTGCACCTTCTCTGGATTATTCTCTTTTTGAACCATTTCTTCAGTCTCATTCTTCCTTTCGACTTCTCTGAAGGAAACATATCAAATGTACACTATTTTCCTTGATGTAGGATCCTAGATATTATATCCTTTCATTCCTTCTTTGTATCCAATGAAAATACACTCTACTTCCATCTTGTCTAACTTTCTCCTCTTTTCCTTGGGAACATGCACAAATGCCTCACAACCAAATAAATTGAGATGTGAAACTGAAGGATTCTTACCAGACCATACCTCATGTGGATTCATGTCGATTACCATTTATGAAGGAGACATATTCACTAGATATTTTGCAATGTCGACTTCCTCCGCTCAGAATTCTTGTGCAATCCCACTACCATTGATCATGCTCCTTGCATTGTCCATCAATTTTCTATTCAATCTTTTAGAAACTCCATTTTTATTTGGGGTGTATGGTGTGGTATTTTTGCATGCTATGACACACTATCAAAACTGATCAAATTCCTTTCCAGATAATTCACCACAGTTGTCAATTCTCAACAGCTTAATCTTCTTATCTATCTAGTTTTCTACAAGAGATTGAAGCTCTTTGAATTTCTTGAAAACCTCTTCTTTATTTCGTAGTAAATATATCCATGTATTCTTGGAAAAATAATCTATGAAGGAGACATAATACAAGGATCCACCAAGTGAAGGCACCGAAATAGAGCCAAACACATCACTATGAACCAACTCTATAATCCTATTTTCCCTTGTTTCTGTAGATGGGAACATCACTCGACTTTTTTTTTCATATATTAAATGTTTACAAAAGTCGACTTCTAAATTAAATTCAGGAAAATCATTGACCATACCTTTGTTATACATAGCTCAAAGTCATTTTTCTCCAATATGTTGCATCCTCTCATGCCACAACATGGTCAGGTCGAATTTACAATCACTTGTTGAGTCGATTTGAATTGACTCAGCCTGAGTCAAGTCAGGTCAAGTTGAATTCAAGTCGACTTCAGGAATTGTGATGTTGTTTCATCCATTTGAGTTGACATTCCCTAATAAATTGTATAGGATTCCAATCCTAACTTCTTTCATTAAGACCATCACACCTCTGACCATCTTGCAAGTATCCTTCTAAAATAGAGTGTGCACTCTTGAATCACTCATCTTTCTTACATATATAAAGTTTCTTTCCAAACCTAGAATGTTTAGCACACATGGAAGGGTTCTACTCCTCCCATACTGCAGTATCTGTTGAACTCTTCCTTGTCTAACGATTCTGGTTCTCGAGTCATCCCCCAAGAACACGTCTCCTCCTTCATATCGTTCATATTCACAGAACCATTCTCTATGTGGTGTCATATGATAGGATTCTCTTGAGTTGATAAACCAAAAAATGTGATCTGACTGTGTACTAGTCGACGCTAGGTACGCATCCCTCCCTTATATAGAGTCGTCTTTCTTCTAGTTGTCTTCTTCTTTTCAGATCCTATATTGAATTCCATTTCCTTCGAATTGCAGTCTCTTTTGTAATGCCCAAGTTTACCATATTTCCAACATCTTCTCATCGAATGAACATAGGATTTAGATCTACCCTTTGAATTAGACTTAATACAGAGAATTTTCCTTTATCTTTGTCAATTGGTCGACCTCTCACCACTAATGCATCTTTGGTCAATCCTTCCATGCTATTCCTTCTCATTTATTCTGATAGTAGATATGAAACCATGCATTCTAGAGCTAATGTGTTTGAATTTCTCCCTATAGCCATGACTAATCTATCCCATGAGTCTGGAAAAAAACATAATAGGATAACACATTTCTCCTTCTCAGTGATTTTAATATCCACAAAAGATAACTGGCTTATAATGGTATTATTTTAAATTTAAATTATTAGTCACCAAACTATATTCACTCATCCTTATAAGATATATTTTCTTTCTAAGAAACAACTTATTTACTAGGATTTTGACTGGTACAAGCTTCCCTACTTGTCCCACAGTTTCTTGGCCAAATATTCACCTGAGACATTCAACAATACCCAATAGATAAGGCAATTTCAAATTGTTTTTCTTTCCCTTCTCTTGATTTTCTCCCATTCTTTCATCAACATACATTTCATAATGGTACTTGGACAAAATACTTCCCATCATTCTCGATCTACAAGTAGATCTTCAATTTTAAGCTTCCAATGCTCAAAATTTTGGCCATTGAATTTTTTAATATCTATTCTCGAGCTGCTTGCTATTATTTAACAAAATCTTCAAAGTTTTATGAATTCTGACTCTTACTGAACCTAGGGTTTACCTCAGATACAATATTGTTAAGCCAAGATATGATAACACATTTTAGAAAAGGAGGAACACTTCCACACTAAACCTAGTAGAAGAGGGGAAGAAATATTTAAACAAGAAATTAAATGACAAAGAAAACACATCGTACACATATATTTTACCATGGAAACCCAAACGGAAAGCTAGCATTCCTTGAGCATCTTTCTCTCTTGTTGTTTTATTCATTCATAAAAAAAGGTTACATGCTTAACCTTGGTCTACACCTAACACACAATCGACATCATACCTTTTTGATTTACACAAGAAAAATCCCGTAGAAAATTTGACTTACATCTGCATGACCAACAACCTTTAAAGATTGGCTATTCTATGATTATTGATTAGATTTTACAACATTAAAACACACTTCTTTATAGTCTTTATAGTAGGAAAAACCCTAATGAAAATCACCCAAAAACAGTTACATATCCATGCAAATCATTGGCTACAAATCCTGTGAATCGCAGGATTCTGTTACAGTCGAATACCAAGTCAGATTACCAATTGAATACGAGTCAAACTTCATTTGGTTTCCACACACCCACTTGTTGACCTCTTGTCAGTTGAACTCTTCAACTTGTTGTCGATATCTTCGAATTCGAATTTACCTAGTCGAACCACCTTGAAATTTGAATTGCTATCTATATATTCAACTTAGACTTTACTCGGTCAAACCACCTCGAACTTCAACTTGTTGTCGATATATTTGAAATTGACTGTCAGTCGATCCACCTCAACTAGACTTTCACTGCAAAGAATATAACAACCCAACAAGTCCGCAATTCTTCGACATTATTACTGTGTTATTACAACAACCTAACCCATTCTGTGACTATATCAAAGAGTTGATGACATTCCTTGGCTCAGGCATGCAACAAGGATTTAAAATTGGTACCTTCTTCAACTCCATATGTGATATTTTGGAGGAGATTTTTGGGTTTCTCCTTGTCCAGTAACTTATACGCGGCTACCTCCTATTGCAGAGTATCTATTTGGTGACCAGATGGGACCATGCACCAATAATAAGGTCAACTCAGTCAGGTGGTGCAACTGTTGTGATATGTTGTGGAAGTTCAGGAAATACTTAGAGGAAATATGGCTTGACTTGAGAAAACTTGTAGAAAATGGATGCAATAGTGGATTCAACCTGTACCTGCAAGTTCTTCTCAATTTCTTTGGAAGCAATGGCTTTAGTGACAACTTCACATAAGGATTCCATTTGCTGTGTGAGGGATTGATTGACCTGTTTGGATTTTTTGATCCTATGTTCTAGATGATCAGTTGAGGCTCGGATAAAGTGTAGAATATGTGGTGTAGCCCATGTGGACAATTCTCCACTGATGGAAACATAATCCCAAGGTGGTCGTAGAGAAAAAAACTAACCACTTGCAATAGAGCGCTCTAAAAATATCGGGGTATCAACACCCTTTGGTGTAGGTGAGTTCTCTCTGAGACTCCACACAAGTCAATTGGTGACCTATGGTGGAAGTTTTTTCAACATCTCTATCTACTCTAAGCATAGTTCCAAGATAACTTGTTGTTTTTGAGGATTTTGTAGCAAAGGTGCAATATGGTCCTTGACATAATTATTTCCCTATGATGACTAAGTATCATATTGGGCATCGAGCAAACCCTATCTCAAGTTGTAGATGATTGACCATTTCAAGAGTCGAGGGTTGGAGGACTGGAAGTTCTGAGATATGGGGAGAAGTGGAAGGGAGTGGACCAGTAGTTGTAGTGGGTTGAGTTGTAGGTTCAGGTGAAAGTGTATCAAAATGAGTATGGAGTGGGGATATTGGAGGCATATGCACAATCATGGTGGAGCCACCATTCTGCAGAAGGTTGGATTCATCAACAATAGTGGAAGGTTGGTGCTATTTGGGAGGTTCATCAAGGATATCGATGATGGGGGTTTTGGATGGGGAAGTGAATGAGGTCGAAATTTTAGAGCACATTCGGGGTGGTGTGGTATGTACTGGAGGGGGGTTGGGATGCACAAAAATTGGGGCAATGTAACTTTGCAATGGGAGGGAGGAAAGGGGGGTAGCCTTAGGGATGATAGTATCATCGATGGAATGGGATGGGGATTTGGTATGGGACTTATTTTGAGGAAGAACAAAAATCAGGACATCCCACAATTTCTTACCTGAGATTGTAGCATCGTTAGAAATGGAAGTGAACAAAATATGAAGTGTGACACCGAGAAATGCTTCCTCTTTGGATTCCTATGGATCATCCTATGAATTGGTATGTGTCTGGGTTCTCTTTCTCATGCTAGGGCTGACATCCGATGTCTCCACTGGGGTAGACCTTTGTGAAATGGAGGGAATCACATAAGAGACACTTATATTCTTCTTTTCTACAATGACCCCAGAACATGAGGTGACTTCTTGATCGATCCCAACTTCATCCAAGTAAAATGGTAATGGATGCGTATTAAAAAGAGATAGGTATGCCCCCAGAGGCCACACAAATGTATGATCATGGCTCATTCTAAACCATATATTATGGGTATGCCTATTGAGTAGCGCCTGTGGAATTTGGGGCCGCTGCATTATGACAATGATATCATCATACTATCGTGAAAAGGTGGAATTATGAGCAGCCTCATTGGTAGATAAAGGAGAAATTGCCATGGTTTAAAGAGCTTGGTGATGCAACCATCTGTATTGCAAGCAATGTTGCACCCTCGTGGAAGTTTCTACTTCCACATGGTGAAGGTGACAAGCAAGTATCCATAGATAAAATAGCCTGGTTGGTCATGCACATCGACACAAGCATGGAACAGTTCGGTGAGCAGATATTTACACCAGTTCATAACAACACCATTCTTACTGAATTCCACCTCTGTGATGGTGTCCAAAGTACACTCGCCCTTCATTTACTTACGCATCACTTTCCCCACAATTAGATAACAAGCCATACACACCTTCTCATCATTAATCAATGCAATGTGTGCTCCTTGACCTCCATGGTGTGTGCCATATTTTTCATACAGGCTCAACTCCCCATTATTTTTATCGTGCTTCTTTGAGCCTTGAAAACCTTTGGTGACATCCTAGCCTTGCATGGAAAACCTGATGAGAATGTGGATGTCCTATACATGGATTGGGTAGGCATGGTCTAGCCACATGGAACTGTTGTGCACTCTACTGATCAAGAATTTGGTGGATATCATGCCGCTTCTCCGGTAGTACCAAATACTAACATGTCACAGAGACACAACAAATTAGAATCTTGTAGGGGAATATAATCAGGATTCCACTGCCACTAGAACTCTCTATTAGATAATGTAGTGAAATCCATGAAATCATTAGTATCCATGTGAGGAAATTCAGAAACATCGGTAAAATCAAGGTCGAACAACCTAGTTTGTTCGACCTTTCCCTACAGATATCCTTGAACAACGAATCATGGATCAATGAACTCCACTGGAACAATGGTTCAGATGGCCCCTTGACCAACTATACGAACCATTAGCACAAGTCGATGATGGTAAAAAAATAACACAGGGGTGTAAAGTCTTGGACTTGGGTTTACAAAGTTCTCAAGAGGATCTAAGAATGATTCTACAACAAGTGCAAGAGTAAGAAAATATATGAATTCACTGACCAAATATGTGTTTATAAGAGATATGTGGACTATGCCGAGATGACCATGCATTGAATACTACAGTGTGACAATATTGGGTATTAATGCCGACTCAATCCGTCGAAGGTGACAAAATCCATGATGTGATTTGGGTAGCTAAATTCATAACCAAAAAATTGGTAACAGGATAGTAAATCAACTCAGGAAAGTAATGAGCATGCAAGTGGTTAACCATAAAAAGGTAGACAATTTTCAAACTTTAAGTGACAATGACAACAAAGACGTAATTATGGGTAAAAAGGTACTAACAACTTTTAACGACCCACATGATGACACAAGAGCACAAGATTCGAATTTCAGCAACATTAAGTATGAGAGGATATGACTGCGACCTCCCAAACCACAAACTAAACATTTTGGATGGGTGACTTGGATAGGAAAATGAAGAACCAAGAAACGTAAACACATAACATGTCACCATGTATAGATAGAAAGTAAATAGATGTAAAAATGGAAATTCTACTTACTTACCCACTCCAGGAACCAGGAGCATAATGAAACTGTAACTATGCAACATATATATAGGGCTTCAAGAGTGTGCCATTCACTCTACCATGTCAAAGAACTCCATTGATTTGCGCTAATTTGACAGCTCCAAATTTTTGGATTTCCGCAACTATTAAAGGACCGAGACAATGCATTTGGAGCTTGCCCGAATTTTTTTGATACTTGCTATCATACAAGAGCAAGCAATAACCTTGTGAAAATGAATTACACTTTATATGTTGATCATTCCAAGCCTTTTTCCAAGATTTCTCCATAGTCTGATGAAAATATGATAGGAACTTCTCTTCCTCAAGTTCTAGTGATTCCTCCAACTACACAACAATGGATTCATACTCGATCATCTTAGTAGCTTGTGTAATGAATATACTTGGGGTGAGAAACTCAGTTGGCACAACTTCATCTTGGCCATATATTAGTTGGAATGGGATGTACCTATTTAATAATTTTGTGTTAGTCTGGTACACCCATAACACAACTGGAACCTTCTCATCCTAATCATCATGATTTGTGCAACAAAACTTAGTAAACCCCCTCTCCAATATTTTATTAAAGGATTCCACTATTTCACTAGCTTGCAGATGACAAGGATTTCTCTTATGATGGTGAATAAAAAATTCTTCGGTAGGTGTCGCTATAGTTTCACTGAGAAAGTAGGCTCCTTAGTCATTGGTCAAGCTGCGAGGACAACCGAACCTGGTAATAACATTCTAAAAATGAAACCGTGCTCTGGTGGTCGTAGAACAATCCCAAAAAGCCTCTTCTTCAGCCCAGCAAGTCAGGTAGTTAATTACGCTAATTATGTATCTGGCCTTGGAATGCTTAGCTATAGGATTTATCAGACCGATCAAATCAACAACCCATTTTTCAAAAGCTTGTAGTGCGTGAACATGGTGTAGAGGAAACTCATCGCGACATGATGTTTTTCCCACTCTTTGACATACATTGCATACCCAAGAATATTCATTAGCATATTTAAATACTACATGCCACCATAGTCCTGCCTGTAAGATATTTCTAGCAGTTGCCTTTCCTCCAATGTGTCCTCCCACAACTCCTCTATGACATTTCCATGGAATATCAGGTTGTTCATGGTCAAGAACATAGTGCCACAAGATATTATCCAATCCCAATTTGTAGAGTTTCCCCACAATCAATTGATAATATTCTTCCCAAACCACTAGGTGTCTCTTTTGTGTTGCGAAATATCATGTCAGTGTAGTACCAATAGTAAAAAATAGGGAAATGTCTGACAAATAATCAATAATTTACTCAATACAAAACATATCGACATCTGGGAGCTGGTCATCTACAGGTGCACCACTTTCTCTAGATTATAGACTAGACAAGTGATCTAACCTGAGATTTAACTTGCGAGGCTTAATAATGATATCAAAAGAGAACTCCTGAAACAATAGAAACCACCTAGAAATGTGACCTTCTAACATGGTTTTGTTCACCAAATACTTCAAAGAAGAATGGTTAGTAAAAAAATTAAAATTAATTCCAAGTAAATAATGCCTAAAAGTTTGTAAAGAATACACTGTAGCCAAACCTTATCTTTCGGTTGGGGTGTAATTTCGTTATCTTGATAAAGTTTGTGACTAGAAAAGTATATAGGATGGTCCAAATTTCCTTCCCCTGGTTGCACAAGAATGGGACCGAGCGCAACTAAAGAGGCATCGATATGGACATGAAATTAAACTTTCTAGTTAGGATAATTTAGAATGGGTGTAGTGCTCAATTTTTGTTTTAGCAGGTCGAATGCTTTATCACAGTCTCGATTCCAAAAAAACCCTTCAGATTTATTGAGAAGTTGTTCCAAAGGTGTTGTTATTCTCACGTAACCCATGATAAATTGATGATAGTAACCAATATGGCCCAAGGTCATGCACAATTACTTGAAAATGGTAGGAGGAGGCATATTGATAATAACTACAATTTTCGTAGGATCGTCTAACATTCCTTCTCGATAAACAATATGCCATAAAATATTTCCAAATGGTACACAAAATACATTTTCTCATATTAAGGGAAATATGTAACTATATATAGAAGTCCAACATTAATATTAATAGCCCAATGTGCACTTTAAGTAAGATATATATAGTCCAATCGTCTAGGTATACCTCAAGGAACTGATGAATGAAATAGTGGAATGTTGCGATCACAAGCCGAGAAAATACTACCGAGGAATTCTTAAGCCTGAAAGGCATAACGTTGTAGGCAAATGATCCCCTCTCACTAGTAAAATTAGTCTTCTTTTTATATGCATCAGTTATTCGAACATGATGATATCCGAAGAACCCATCTGTAAAGGAATATGCCTCATTTCCCACTACTTGATCCAATACCTCATCGCTAAAGGGGGTAGGAAAGGGGTCATATACACAAGCAACGTTCAATATTCAGTAGTCAACACAAAATAATATATCATCCTGTTGGCATAGGGACAGACCCAGGTTTCAACGGTTAATAATGCACCAACAAAAACCCGACTACCGACCCTTTCGGCAACACCTGTAAAGCAGGTGAAGTCTCACCTGAGGTAGAAGAAGGGGGGGTTACAAGACGTAGGTTCTTGTTGTAAATTATAACCTTGTACAATGTGTACTGTAAACAGATATTCAGAAAAGAACAGAAAATATACAATGGCAAATACAAACATTACACATAGATTTTTCCCCTGGAAACCCAAACCGGGAAAACCAACATATATTATATTCATTTCTTGTGTTACATTGTTTACAATACAATATACATATAGGAGCCAGTGGCATCCAAAACCCTAACCCAATGACCTGGATTAGTCCAAAACCCTAATTCATTAACTGGAAATAGAAAACCATGGGCAAAAAACCATGTGCCGAAAAAAAACCACCTAAATACATGACACATTTCCCAAGGTAGGTGTCACATTTCCCGAGGCAAAAAAAAATTTATGGGGTCGCTTCCCTCGGACCCCCATGAGAGGGGCTCTGCCCCCCTACACCCCCCAAGGGGGGCCTAGCGCCCCCCCTTCTAACCCCCCTACATGCCCGACGCATATGCTCAGACACTACTACTCGTGCAAAGAATATAACACATACCCAACATCTGCAACCAAGCTGAGACACAAATATGTGATAATAACACTTCACAAAGTATTCTTTTAATTCTTAGGAAGAAACATGCATTAGTTCATTAACCCTATTAACATCAGAGAGAATAATCAAAGAGAGGTCTAGCGTAGTAACAACAAAAGGATTATGCACCTTAAACACTTAGAACTTAGCACTGTGGATCGGATCTATCATTTTAACATAAGCAAAGCATTAAAGCAACACATACATATCCATTGCACATCTAATATAAGCACAAAGAAAAACACCAGAGAGATAACATTGCATAAAGAAAACCATGAGACACCAGATCTACATGGTTCACCCCAATGTGGGGCTATGTCCACCAACCTCTTCGCCTCTTTATTATTCGCTCGAATATTACATTCATTCACTCCTGTGCACTAAGCCACAGAGTCAAGATTCACACCAGACATGAGATTTGCGCACTGAGCACCAGATCCTCCTTCCAAAACTAGGTCAAGGCACAAATCTACCTCTCCATCAAGAACAAATCCTTAACACATAGACACTCCTTCTGACAAAGCATATTTGTTCACACATAACTACATTCACTTCGCTAACTACCTAGATACTTTTACAATACAATCTTCTTTATTTATATCTTACAAACCCTTACAATAAGGCCTAATCATGAGAAAACCCCATGGGCTGACATCCCATAAACCCATTACAAAAAAACTAGATGACCCTTTACTGGGTCCACTTAAACCTCAAAATTGATGAGATCTGTGATCTCAGCTCTGTGTAGGCACTCCTTCCTCAACCAATGTGTCTAAGTCCAAAAGTGGATAAAAAATGACTGAAGTTTTCCCAAAACTTGGTCGAGGGCCAACAGGCCCCCAACACTCACCTGTGACTCATCTCAAGTCACTCAGGTGCAGAAAATGATGCTTCGAAGGCCTCAAGCTTAACTCAAGCTGCCTCAACCTGCTTCTTCATCTGAGCCTCCTGCTCAGTGAGCTCTTGGATCTTTTTCTCTGTAACAGGCCCTTCGAGGCGCTTTTCTACTGTTGCAACTACTTGATCTAGTTGTGAGTCTTGTCCATCAATTTCTTCAAAGACCTTGCAGGCTTCATCTTGAACCATTTGTTGGCATAGGGGAAGACCTAGGGTTCAATGCTTAACATCTCACCATAAAAACCTCGACTACCGGATCTTTCGACAACACCTGCAAAGCAGGCAAAGCCTCACTCGAGGTAGAAGAAGGGGCGGTTACAGGATGCAGGTGTCTGTAACCAAGTGGGGACACAGATTTGTGATAATAAAACTTCACAAATTATTATGTTAACTCTTAGGAAGCAGCATGCATTAGGTCATTAACCCTATTAACATCACTGAGCATAATCAAAGAGAGGTCTAGCATAGTAAAAACAAAAGGATTATGCACCTTAAACACTTAGCACTTAGCACTGTGGATCAGATCTAGCATTTTAACATAAGAAAAGAATTAAAGTAACACATACATATCCATTACACATCTAATCTAAGCACAAATAAAAACACCATAGAGATAACATTGCACAAAGAAAACCATGAGACACCAGATCTACGTGGTTCACCCTAGTGTGGGGCTATGTCCACCAACCGATTCACCTATTTATTATTCACTCAAATATTACATTCATTCACTCCTGTGCACTAAGCCACAGAGTCAAGCTTCACACCATACATGAGATCTGTGCACTGAGCACCAGTTCCTCCTTCCAAAACTAGGTCAAGGAACAGAGCTACCTCTCTATCAAGCACAAATCCTTAACACACAGACACTCCTTTTCACAAAGAAACTTTGTTCACACAGAACTACATTCACTTCACTAACTACCTAGCTACAATACAGTCTTATTTATTTATATCTTACAGACCCTTACAATAAGTCCTAATCATGGGAAAACCCCATGGGATGATATCCCATAAACCCGTTACAAAACCCCTAGAGGACCCTTTACTAGGTCCACTTAACCCTCAAAATCGGTGAGATCCGCGATCTCAGCTCCGCCTGGGCACTCCTTCCTCGACCAATGTGTCGAAGTACAAAAGTGGGTCAAAGTTGACCAAATTTTTCCCAAAAATTGGTCAAGGGCCAACACATCCATACCTTTCTTGGTTGGTATCATGATAGGACTAATCCATTCAACCTTATCGATAGGGAAAATCAACTCAGTTGTGAGCATCTTATCAATATCCTTCGACACTTTCTCTTTAACTTGAGGATTTAGCAGATATGGCCTATTCTTGACTAGTCTTGATTCAGGATTTAACTCTATCCTCATCTTGCCTAAATGTCCCTTAATACCTTTTAGTTCTGAGAAATTTGTAGGGAAAATATCCTCATATTCCCGCAACAAAGCTTGTATCTCTATCACAGTCTATTCATCCCTGTAGTCTCCATTGCAGGCTATCTTATGATGCTCATATGTTCCTATATTGACTTTTCACAACTTCAAGGGTTTGGTATAGAAATTATTGAGATCATTTTGGATAGTATCTATAACCTCCCTAGTCCCTTTAGATTCCTGAAATGTTAGATGCCTAAGTTCCTCAATATCATTGTGATGTTCTGTCTCTCTATCCATAATAAGATAGACCGTAGGTAATCAAGCGGGGGATGGGTGAAGACTATGATGAAGGAGGTACTCATGTTGAGGACAAACAATAAGAGGATGTATAATATTAACTTCATCAACAAAAAATATCTTCTTGATCTGTTGCAAAGCTAAAGTAATTTTAGGGTACTCTCATGAGAATAAGAAGTCTTGACAGAACTATCATTGAAGGCTTTCCCAACAAGTAGCTTGGCATCAAGCTTCCTCATGTATATACCAAGCAGTTGGAATCTGTCCCAAGGAATGAATAAATTGATGCACCCATAGTTGATAAGGTATTTATGAAACTTCCCATACCTGAATACAATGTGCTACATGCTCCCTTGGATCCGAAATCCCATCATATAATTCCAAAGTTGATCGGTCTAGATTCAACGAAGGAAGTTGGGAAGGGGGAATAAAGTGATGTTGAATGGAATTCTTTTATTTATCCTAGGAAGATAAAGTACCCTAATGAGTGGCCCACCATATAGCTAAAGAGGATCATAATGAAACATCCAATACAAGCAGTCTTTGTTCTGGTGCAACTTTAGCCTCTACATCAACCAAAAAACTGGCCAAATATGAAGTGCCATCATACACAGGGTGTTCTCTAACCTCATATATAATCCACCTAGATGCTCTAATACTTGCGCAACGTCATGGGAACTTCTCATATCTTCCTTGTTTCTAGTTTTCAAATGCTACATATGAATCTTCCCCTATAGACTGAATACTATATACACCAACTTACTGAGCCATCTGCAGTTGGGTTAATATAATATGCCCTCTTTCTTGCAGTCAAAGTGTAGCGATGATCCAAGGTATCCTCTTCCATATTCCCCTTTACTGGATTTGTATAGTGGGAACCTTGGTAGGGATATAGTGGTTGTGTTACTTTCATACAATCTGCTTCAAAGGTCATGAGTTCCTTCTTAAGATCTATAACAACGTAATTCTCATAAGCCCAATCGATTCCCAATAAATCTGGGTATGGTTCCTTTCCCCCCCTGATTTCTATAACCTTGAAGTCGACCATTTTATTAACTCCATGTAAGTCCACTTCAACATTATGCAACCTCCCAATAGGGTAGATACAATACTGATTGGCCATTCACAATTGAATGGGTGAATAGACCAGATTGGGATTACCCATGGCTTACCATGTATTGTTTGGTAGGATGTTGATGTTAGACCCAAAATATAACATAACATAATTAATTTCATAACCAACTATGTGATTATTTAGTCTAAATTCTCATCAGGATCTCTGCTTCCTTCTCTGTATTCTACTTGTATGTCTTTCAGGAATTTGAGAAACAATCAACTCTTTTGGGTTCGTTTCTATCTCTAAAATCCCCTTGAGCTTGTTCCACAACTCCTTGGTGTGTTGCTCATTATCCAAAATATCATAAAGTAAGTAGAACCACAATTCAATAGTTTGTTGGGGTCTCAATGGAGGACATTTCTATGCCACAATGCTCCCCAAGTTTAGGTCAAGGCTCATGGATTGAGTCTGCATGTATCGATATTGCAGGATTAGAAACTTGTTGGAATATCTCAACAACATATTTAAAGAACTATTTTTGGACTAGGGGGTCATGTGCGACATCTTCCAGTAATGCTTTGCAGATCCTACTTTGAGTCAAGTTGTCAACATCGACACCATTCCTTGTTCCTCCTCTAGTAATCTAGTAATAATATTAATATTGGGTTCCTTTTCTTCAATGACAAGTTGGGTCTCTGAATTTATCAAATTGGTGCCTTGTTTTCTTGCGTGATCCTCCAATTTCACAATCAACTCAGGATAATCCTCGGTGGCATGGGTTTTGTTTCGATATTGGGCACACCAAGGACATATTTAAAGAGGACAATCTCACGTGAGATGTCCCTGTTCATCACAATTTTAACATCGAGTTGGCCCTCTTCCGCTAGTTCATCCACTTATGAAACCTCCACCACCTCTACGTCCTCCTCCAAAGACTTAAGGAGCTTAATCAAACCTGAATGTAGACCGATATAGTCTATCTGCAAGAGAATCTAGAGCACAACACTGTTTGGTGGTGTGAATAGGTGACATACCAAATTCACAGTAGACTGTGTTTAGAACGGGGGTGTATTTTTGTAGGATTGGGAAATGCCGAGGGGGGTTCCCATGACTTCAAAATATTTTACAGTAGTCATTATTCTGAGTAACCTTATGGTTTGAGAAGGCATGGCACTACATAGGGCCATCAAATGATGTTGTTGTTGTGACTTGCACAACTCCTCTAGATGGTCCTATTGGTGGAGGAGCCATGGGTTGTTGGGGGGGGTCCTGCACCCCTCAGTATGGGAAATTTCATTGTTGTATACCTCTCAGTATAGAAACCAATACACCAAAATTGAGGGTGGGATGCTCTAGGAATGGTCAGTTCTTGAATCTTATCAGTCAGGGCAGAAATCTGGCCTTGCAATTGCGTAATATTATAGTCATCAAGTGGTCCTGTTACTTACAAGATGTCATGATATTCCACCATCACCTCAATTTTCATGGCTTGTTCTAGGTCTTCCGCCAATGTAGTTATCCACTGCTAGGTTAAAGGAATCCAAGTTAATGGTAAATGTCCATGAATGAACCATTCCCACTGGTGGTATTCATGAATGGGGTTTGATAATTCCCCTATCGTATCTTTGAATATTTGGTTATACTCCCATGCAGATTCCCCATCTCTCTGTTCAATTTCTCGTAGTTCAAAAATAACTTGTTGCTCAGATTAGGGTAGTTTAAATTCAACGATAAATTTTTGTTTGAATTTTGGTAAAGGAAATGGTTTCCCCTGGGGATTCATTGGTTTGATGGATTTCATATTCCATTTTAATGTCCAACCCCTTAATGTAGTATGAAAATAAACTAGTTTATTAGCATCCAAAGTTCCACGAGACCGCCAAATGGCCTCAGAAAGGAACCAATTTTGTTCCACATCCTCATCCCCTTTACCCTAGAATTTTGGGTATCACGTGAGGGATATGGTGTGTTGATGCTCCATGGGAGGATTTGGGGACCCTATTAAGATAAATCCTAGAGGTCTCGGTTGCAATAAAAATAAATAACTTTCAAGACTACTTCTACCGATACCACTCGAACCGGTTGGACTATAATGATGAGATATGACAAGAATTTTGGGAGAGTTTATTGTAGAACTTACCATATTGGAAGATTGCGCCAAGGGATTGGGTGATCCAAGGATGGTTCATGTGTATTTGGGATGGTATTATTCCACCTGGGGGGTCTCATTAGGAGGCCATATTGTATCAGGTCCTATAGTATACTGGGGCGTTGTAGGGGTTGATTCTGTCACATCTTCTTCAGAGGTTACAACTGAGTATTGATCCTCAATGGTAACTCTGATCATGATTCTTTCTTCTGAATTTTCTTCATCTTGTATACTCTCTCCAGAACTATCATATTTCTTTCCAAACTTCGCCTTCAACCATTGGCTGGCCAAACTTCCATGTAACTATAATCTTTCAACTTCTCTAACTCTCTTGTATGAATATTCTTGAGGAAATCTCCTTGCACGACCGATTAGGCCTCTCCATCAAATTTCACATATGATCTCACCACTACTTTTCATCCACCACAACTCTTTTTTGAGCCCTCTTGTCTCTGGAAATCTTCTCATGATGATCCACCATACCTTAATAAATCCCATATCCTAACTCATGTATCCTCACTTGAATCACCCGCCCCTCATACACAAAGGGTTTCACTCAACCATTTCAACCAAAGGAACCAATATCATTCCTTCTTCCACCAACAAGATATTCATCCAAAATGGAATTTCTCTCAGTAATATCCCTTGTGATTCCTCGTAAAATAATTCTTCTACCTTTGAGAATGACTAGTGATTTTCTACAGCAAATTCAATGATGTATCCTTCGAGGGTAGTTTAGACCCTAAATTCCACAACTCAACAAATATGGTGATCGAACTTGTGCAGAGAAACAAGCTATGAAATCATCCAATTAAATATTTTCTTGACATGATCTTTAAATTTTGTTTCTTCTTGTAACCGACCGTGTAATATCCCTAGGATGAACCCCAACTGTAAATGTAAATATAAATGTATATATTTTTATAAGCTGGTGAGCTATTCGTATCAAGTATTGGATTCAATAATGTGAGGACATCCCATAGTTTTGTGATTGAGTGAGGATTGTGCTTCAAAGAAATAATGTACACATTTCATAGTGTATAAAACATCTATGTAAGTGCGAGGATGGTGCACCAAAGGAAGAGTGCACACATCCTAGAGTTTTGTGCACATCGGAGAAAGTGAAAGTTGAAGACAACCATCCAGTCCGAGCCTCGCATCACACCAAATACTCTCCACAGCTTTCAACCTTTAATGAAATTCAACACGGACTTCCATTTCATTTATATTTCAACGCGCACTGACAAGCAAAAGCAACAACTTCAGTCTTACTACAAGATGACAAAGGAGGACTTAGAAGAAATTACTAAATACTGGTCGACGAACCTCCTCATTCTAGCAGACCCTGCAGAGATGTTCGACATTGACAGTCAAGAAGCAACGCAGGATACACCTAGACCCAACAAGACAAAGAAAAAAGAAGAAGCCCAAGATGTAAGTAGTACCTCAGCGAAGACTGCTTCCATATCACCTATGCAAGGAGGATATGGGGAGAGATAGATGGCGCAGAAGTTGAACATAATAAAGGTGAGGTTACACTGCCTAGAGATGAGGAGGATCCCTCGAAGAAAAGGAAGGTTTTCCCCTCGAAACCTTCTTCCCGGAAGAAGTCGAAAGACTCTATGACAAAAATGCAGACTACCCTCACCTCAGATGACTTCGATTTCATTGTAGTAGCCTTGAACGATGCTTCACTGGAGATAGAATATAAGCAAGAGGCTAAGCAGGAAGAGATATACAATCAAATTAAGGATGAACTTCAAGGGGTGCATCATGCATTACAGTCCAGCCATTGCCATTGAAAACACCAGAACTGGGAGATGAGTCATCCCAACTCCACTGAATCGCTGACACAGTCGAAGTTCGCCTTCGATGAGAACATGAGGAAACAACGCAAGCCACCTAGGATTTATCACAAGTATAGGGATACCTTTTCGAGCAATGCAGTACTGCAGAATGGGAAAAGCTTGCGCTCCAAGCAAAGTGGGATGAAGAAAAATTCCAGCTGTAGAAAGAAAAGGAACAGTTTCTCATGGAGCAACTCGAAGCAAATGAAATGGTCAACAGAGCACTTCACTCTATGATAGTTATAGAAGTAAAGGCCGAAGAGAGAGTCCCATAGAAGGTGGTACAACTTGAATAAGTAATTCAACAACTACAACAATGCATATAATATGTGGAGCTACGCGCAGTGCTTGAGACACTGCAAGATGTAAGAGACCAAAGGCAAACAATGAAGCACAATTGAGAGACTGAAGGCTCTTGCCGAGGAGTGCAAGTAGATGAGTAACCACAGTTCCCAAACATATGATAATATCACTGAGAATCCAGAATTGCAGGCACTAGAGTCGCATCTCCAGGAAGCGAAGCAACACAAAGACACACTACAGGCGCAGCTGAAGGCCCTATCAGCTATAGATAGAATGAAGATATCTCAAGAGAAATGCACTGCCCAGTAGCAGATCCATACGATCCAGAGCAAAGTTATGAAAATAACTCAATGGCTCCAACTTGTGCAAGATAAGGCCTATTAGTTTTTCACATAGGTTGAAATCCGAGGAGCAGAGCTAGAACAGGTTGTCACTACAAGAACAATGCCTAGAAGGGAAAGAACAATGCCTAAAAGGGCCAGTGAATGACACAGTGATCCTGAAGTTCGTCGGGAAATAGGCCATAACAAAGTTGTAGGTCGAAGTATCTCGAGCCAAACTTGACGTGTTCGAAGAAAAACTGATCAGACCAGAGTGACTCGGGATGAGTCACAGGTGAGTGTTGGGGGCCTGTTGGCCCTTGACCAAGTTTTGGGAGATTCTTGGTCATGTTGACCTATTTTGGGACTTTGACAGCTTGTCGAAGGAGGAGCGGAAGACAAAGTAGAGATCATGGGATCTCAACCCCTTTTAGGGTCCTTTTTTGGATGTGGGAATATATAACGGGAATGGGATATAGGCCCATGAGTTTACCCATGTTTAGGCGTATTTTGTATATATAAATAGATGCCTAGACTAGATAGAAGAAGAGAAGTGCATCTATGTGATGTGAATGTATGCTAAGTGCAAGTAGAGTCTGTAAGTGATTTGTGCATGACTGTAAGAGACTTGCAAAGCTAAGTGCAGGTCCTTGTAGCGGATTGTGGAAGGCTTAGTGTTGTAATGCAAGGAAGAAGGATCTAGCGAGCTGCACAGATCTTATGTCCTATGCTGAGTAAGGGTTTGAGGCTCTTTGCTTGTAACTGATTGACTGAAGACAATAAAGAAGAATAATTGGTGGATGTAGCCCTAAGGTGGGGGTGAACCACCTAAACACTGTATTATGCTGCTTTGTGCTTTGTCTTGATTTTTTCACATGTTATTTTCTAAGTGCTTTGATGTATTTAGATAGATCTACTTATGCTTTGTGCTTATTATATGTGTGAATGTTAGATCTGATCTATATGGTTATGCTTAGTGCTTGATTTGCTCGATCTGATCAATTTACCTATGCTAAAGTGATTAAATACATTCGATTAGTGTGAATACTATGAAGCTCTATTTTATCAACGAAGTGGATATTGATTGCATATAGAGGAACTAACGGTGCTAAGTGATTTATTAAGTATTAAAATCATAGATCTGTGCCCCAACTAAGGTTGCAGACACCTGAGTCTTGCAACCACCCTTGCCTCTACCTTGGGTGAGACTTCATCTGCTTCACAGGTGTTGCCGAAAGGGCCGGTAGTTAGGTCTTTGTTGGTGCGCTATTGTAGCATTGAACCCCAGGTTTGCCCCTGTGCCAAAAAATGGTTCCTTTGTCGGGACCTGAAACTGGGATTGCTGGGAACTGAGAAAGAAGAATATTTGTGCAAAGATTCGACCTGATATTTTGAAATATCTGTGCATAGATTTGTGCCCTAGTGCACAATATCCTACTCGATTTATAAATCCGTGATAAAGAAATAAGCCCAATCTGAAGAAAGGAGGTCATATATGAAGGAAAGAAGCAAGATCTGAAAGATTTGTGCTCTAAGAAAGGTAAAAGTAATAATTTCTTATTAAAAGAGGTAAGAGTTGCAAGCTCTGTGCTATGATAAAAGGTAATAATAGTTAAAAGTTTTAGATATGGAAGCTTTGTGCTCTGTAGAAGTAAGATAAGTGGAAATTTTTGTTTTTAAAGTATGGATCTAGGTATGTTTGATAGGTTTTGTACTAGATTGAAAACTAGGGCACTAATAGATGAAAGAAGGCTTGATATGAGTAGATCTGATAAGAATAGTGAAAGATATGTCATACCTATTCATAGAAATAATGTTTGGACTAACAAATAGATGTAGGATCCTAGAAAGAATTTTTTGAAGGTTAGATACCATGATCCTAGTGCGCAGTACTGGAAAGGTTGGGGATCATTTAAAATAAAGAGAGGATTAACCCTCTTTTATAGTTGCAGAAGAACGAGACATATTGCTAAGGAATGCCCTGGGAAAATACCTGGTTGTCTTTGTTGTAAAGCTATGGACCATGAAGTGTTGGATTGCCCTAGAATGATTGCTAAGATGGAAAAAATGAATCTGAATAAAGAAAACCCTAAGGAAGATCTAGGAATGGCAAAACCCTAGAAAGAATCAGAGAAGCTATTGTTACATATGAAAGAAACCCTAAATGACCACCGACATGTCAGCTTATTAGAGATCTTCAAGCAAAAAGAATGCATTGAAGTAAGAATAGGAGACTTCGACATTGACTGTATTCTGGATGAAGAAACACAGGTGAATATCATAACAGAAAAAACTTGGGAAGCCATAGGGAAGCCTGCTATGATCCCTTCATTAGGAGAAATAGTACTATTCATAGGAAAGTTGATAAACCTATGTGGAAAGATCGCTCGCATACCTATGAACGCTAATGGAACTTGGATAGAAGAAGATTTTGAGATTATTAAATTTATTGAAGAAAACACCCTATTTACCATGTTACTAGGAAAACTTGGATTGATAGAGATCAAGCCAGACGAAAGGAAGACGAAGAAGTTTTGAAGCAGAAGAAACAAGAGTTAAAAGATTTCATGACCAGAAGGATCACACACTTGATTGAAGAACAAGAGAGCAGATCGAAGCTATTTAACACTAGCAACCCAGAAGTTGAAGCTGCATGAACATTAGAAGACCCATAGAAGACTGAAGTACCTACCCCAGACAAAGAAGAAGCATCACCTTTGAATCTTAGGAAAGAATCTCAACAACGCAAAGTGACTATGACCAAAGAAGATAAGAATTGGAATGGAAAAAGGAATACCGAGACGAAGCTCACTGGAAAAAAGGCTAGAAAGTTAAGTAAGGAGAGAGCTAAGATTGAAAATTTGTAGAAGGTTCCATAGGGAACTTCACAGATAGAAAATTTTCAAAATTGGAGCTTCGCCAAGATATCAGAACAACGACACATGGCACTTCACCATGACGAAGCAATATAGTCGTTGGGGAAATTATAACCGTTCGATTGACACTCCGAACGGGAATAAAGGAAATTATGGTTCATCATAAGACCATTGGACCATGCCATAACTGAATAAACACGAGTTAATGGAGGCTCATACCCATTGCAAGTGAACCATTGTCAATTTCCCTATTTATCCCATCGCGCCACACATCGAGAACACTTTTTCCAGTTGAGAATTCGAGCCTACATAGTAAGCCGAGTCTATATAGTGATCATCGCACTCTTGCTATCTATCTTAGTACAGTGTCTAAGTTGTTCCCTGAGCCCACAATTGTTCACCCTGAGTGATTATGTTGGAAGAATTGAGTGTCGTAGAGAAAGTTGTTGAAGAAGTTTTGATCGACTTGATGACTGAGAAAGTCATGTCGATGTCTAAAGGTATTCAAGATTCATCCACAAGAACAGTGTAAGCATCTTCATCCATTGCTCGAGCCGGACCATCCCGTCCAACTGATGAAAATCGAACCAAGAACAGAGACGATCTCGCAAATTCTAAGTTGATTCTGAACATTTTACCTGCCTGTCTACCAGCTCTGAGCGATGAAATCTATCAAGATAGTGTGCCCAGAGAATTTGAGTACACTTTGGTCACTGCGTACCTCCCGAAAGGGATACACGTAGTTCACGTAGATCAAGAAAAGATTGCAGTGTTGAAGTTTAGTGATTTCAACCTCAATGATAGGAAGGTATACAACGTGATCGCCCCACATAAGTACTTGACCAGAACAAAGGGAAAGAATTCGAGGATAGTTCCCCAGTCATGGACTATGAATCTAACACAGTCCACACTGCTCAATGTCATGAATATTCCTCACTTTGGAGGGCACCAAGAAGTGAATGCATGCATCAAGATGCCGCTGTCTTGTTACAATGGTGGATACATGTGGTTAAACCACTGTATAACAGTGGATCCGACGTTGATCAATCAGATCATAGGGTTGAGTACGCAAGGCCCTGACCCATAGGATTTCTACCCTAGAAAATCCATGGACCATGCTCTCGCACAAAGGATCAAGGACACTTATGGAGATGTCAAGAAGGGAACACAAGGCTACAAGGTAGCTTCTATCAAGAGTGGTACAATGTGCCTAGCTTGTAAATTGATCACAGGAAATTTAGTCCGCAAGAATCGACCCACCCAAGTGACTAGTTTTGTAGTCGACCTCGCAGGAAAGTGCACAGAGGGCCTACAAATGAATTGGTCAAAGTACCTCATGAACTAGTTGGAACTGGATTTCAAGGAAGCACAAGATTAGGGATATGAATTCCACTTCAGTTGGATTTTGATCCTGATCGCTTTTATCGCATGGGAGATGCCAGAAGGTGTGACCTTCCCGGACATCGAGCCCTTTGAACCTCTAGCCACGAAGTTCAGTACACTATGGTATTCCAGTGACATGAACAAGCAATGGCAGTTAAATTCCCTATTCCATACCTATTACAACCAACTGAAGACAACCATCCAATCCGAGCCTCACATCATGTCAAATACTCTCCACAGGTTTCGTCCTTTAATGAAATTCAATGCAAACTGCCATTTCATTTATATTTCAGCGCGCACTGATGAGAAAAAGTAGTAACTTTAGTCTTAATACAAGATGACAAAGGAGGACTTAAAAGAACTTACTAAAGACTGGTCGAAAGACCTCCTCATTCCAGCAGACCCTGTGGAGATGTCCAACATTGACAGTCCAGAAGCAGTGCAGGATACACCTAGACCTAGCAAGACAAAGAAAAAATAAGAAGCCCAAGATGTAAGTAGTACCTCATCAAAGACTACTTCCATATCACCTATGCAAGGAGGAGATGGCAGAGAGATAGATGGCATAGAAGTTGAACAGAATAAGGTGAGGTTACACTGCCTAGAGACGAGGAGGATCCCTCGAAGAAAAGGAAGGTTTCCCCCACGAAGAATTCTTCCCGGAAGAAGTCAAAAGCCTCTATGACCAAAATGCAGACTACCCCCACCTCAGATGACTTCAATTTCATTGTAGCAACCCTGAATGATGCTTCGTTGGAGATAGAAAAGAAGCAAGAGGCTAAGTAGGAGGAGATATACAATCGAATTAAGGATGAACTTCAAGGGGTGTAGCAGGCACTACAGTCTAGCTGCACAGTTTCCACTGTGCCTCTTCCATTGGAAACACCAGAACTGGGAGATGAGTCAGCTCAACTCTACCAAATCACTGACACAGTCGAAGCTCATCTTCAGTGAGCATAGGTGGAAACAAAGAAAGCCACCTAGGATTTAGCACGAGTATAGGGATACCTTTTCGAGCAACGCAGTACTACAGAACAGGAAAATATTTCTCTCCAACCAAAGTGGGATGAAGAAAAATTCCAGCTACAGAAAGAAAATGAACAGTTGCTCATGGAGTAGCTCGAAGTAAAGGAAAGGGTCAACAAAGCACTTCACTCTGTGATAGTTATAGAAGTAAAGGCTGAAGAGAGAGTCCCATAGCAGGTGGTACAACTTGAATAAGTAATTCAACAACTACAGCAATGCATAGAAGATTTGGATCTACGTGCAGTGCTCGCGACCCTGCAAGATGTAAGATACAAAAGGGAAGCAATGAAGCATAGTTGAGAGACTGAAGGTTCTTTCCGAGGAGTGCAAGCAGCTGGGTAACCATAGTTCCCAAACATATTGGAAGCTTGATGAGAATCTAGAATTGCAGGCACTGGAGTCGCAGCTCCAGGAAGAGAAGAAACACATAGACACACTACAGGTGCAGCTGAAGGCCCTATCAGCTATAGATAGAATGAAGAGATCTCAAGAGAAATGCACCTCCCAACAATAGATCCATACGATCTAGAGAAAAGTTATGGAAATAACTCAACGACTCCAACATGTGAAAGATAAGGCCTATCCATTTTTCACATAGGTTGAAAGCCGATGAGTAGAGCTAGAATAGGTTGTCACTATAGCAGAACAATGCCTAGAAGGGACAGTGAATGACATAGTGATCGAGGAGTTCACTGAGCAAGAATCCATAGAAAAGAAGTAGGTTGAAGCAACTTGATCCAAACTCGACGCGTTCGAAGAAAAACTTATCAGACCAGAGTGACTCGGGATGAGTCACAGGTGAGTGTTGGGGGCCTATCGGCCCTTGACCAAGTTTTGGGAGATTCTTGGTCATGCTGACCTATTTTGGAACTTCGACAGCCTGTCAAAGGAGGAGTAGAATACGAAGCGGAGACCATGGGATCTCGTCCCCTTTTTGGGTCCCTTTTTGAAATGTGGGAATATAAAACGGGAATAGGATATCGACCCATGGGTTTACCCATGTTTAGGTGTATTTTGTATATATAAATATATGCCTAGACTAGATAGAAGAGGAGAAGTGAATCTATGTGATGTGAATTTATGCTAAGTGCAAGTAGAGTCTATAAGTACTTTGTGCATGACTGTAAGAGACTTGTAAAGATAAGTGCAAGTCCTTGTAGCAGATTGTGGAAGGCTTAGTGTTGTAACACAAGGAAGAAGGATCTAGTGAGTTGCATAGATCTTCTGTCCTATGCGGAGTAAGGGTTTGAGGCTCTTTGCTTGTAACCGATTGAATGAAGACAATAAAGAAGAAGAGTTGGTGGACATAGCCCTAGGGTGGAGGTGAACCACACAAACACTGTGTTATGCTGCTTTGTGCTTTGTCTTGATGTGTTCACATGTTATTTTCTAAGTGATTTGACGTATTTAGATAGATCTACTTATGCTTTGTGCTTAATATATGTGAGAATGTTAGATCTGATATATATGGCTATGTTTAGTGCTTTATTTGCTCGATCTGATCTATTTACCTATGCTAAAGTGCTTAAATACATTCGATTAGTGTGAATGTTGTGAAGCTTTGTTTTATCAGCAAAGTGGATATTGATTGCATATAGAGGAACTGATGGTGCTAAGTGATTTATTAAGTATTATAAACACATATCTATGTCCCAACTAAGGTTGCAGACACTTGAGTCTTGTAACCAACCCTGCCTCTATCTCAGGTGAGACTTCATCTTCTTCGCAGGTGTTGCCGAAAGGGTCGATAGTTAGGTCTTTGTTGGTGCGTTGTTGTAGCATTGAACCCTAGGTCTGCCCCTGTGCCAAAAAATGGTTCCTTTGCTGGGACTTGAAATTGGGATTGCTGGGAACTAAGAAAGAAGAAGCTTTGTACAAAGATTCGACCTGAGATTTTGAAATATCTATGAGTATATCTGTGCCCTAGTGCGCAGTATCCTACTCGATTTATAAAGCTCCGTGCTAAAGAAATAAGCCCAATCTGAAGAAAGGAGGTCAGATCTAAAGGAAAGAAGCAAGATCTGAAAGCTTTGTGCTCTAAGAAAGGTAAAAGTAATAATTTCTTATTAAAAGAGGTAAGATCTACAAGCTCTGTGCTCTGATAAAAGGTAAGAATAGTTAAAATTTTCATATCTGGAAGATTTTTGCTCTGTAGAAGTAAGATAAGTGGAAATTTCTGTTTTTAAAGTATGAATCTAGGTATGTTTGATAGGTTTTGTCCTAGCTTGAAAACTAGGGCACTAATAGATGAAAGAAGGGTTGATATGAGTAGATCTTATAAGAATATTGAAAGATATGTTATACCTATGCATAGAAAGAATGTTTGGACTAACAAATGGATGCAAGATCCTAGAAAGAATTTTTTGCAGGTTAGCTACCATGATCCTAGTGCACAGTACCAGAAAGGTTAGGGATCATTTAAAAGAAATAGAGGATTAACCCTCTGTTATAGTTGCAAAAGACCGGGACATATTGTTAAGGAATTCCCTAGGAAAATACCTGGTTGTCTTTGTTGTAAAACTATGGACCATGAAGTGTTGGATTTCCCTAGAATGATTGCTAAGCTGGAAAAAATGAATCTGAATAAAGAAAACCCTAAGGAAGATCAAGAATGGCAGAACCCCATAAAGAATCAGAGAAACTATTATTACAGATGAAAGAAATGTTGAATGACCACCAACATGTCAGCTTATTAGAGATCTTCAAGGAAAAAGAATGCATTGAAGTAAGAATAGGAGACTTCGACATTGACTTTATTCTGGATGAAGAAACACAGGTGAATATCATGATAGAAAGAACTTGGGAAGCCATAGGGAAGCCTGCTATGATCCCTTCACTAGGAGGAATAGGACTATTCATAGGAAAGTTGATAAACCTATGTGGAAAGTTCTCTCTCATACCTATGAACTCTAATGGAACTTTGGTAGAATAAGATTTTGAGATTATTAAATTTATTGAAGAAAACACCCTATTTACCATGTTACTAGGAAAAGCTTGGATTGATAGAGATCAAGCTAGACGAAAGGAAGAAGAAGAAGTTTTGAAGCAGAAGAAACAAGAGTTAAAAGATTTCATGACCAGAAGGATCACACACTTGATTGAAGAACATGAGAGAAAATCAAAGCTATTTAACACTAGCTACCCAGATGTTGAAGCTGCAAGAACATTAGAAGACCCACATAAGACCGAAGTACCTACTCCAGACAAATAAGAAGCATCACCTTTGAATCTTAGGAAAGAATCTCAACAGTGCAAAGTGACTGTGACCAAATAAGATAAGAATCAGCATGGAAAAAGGAATACAGAGATGAAGCTCACTAGAAAAAAGGCTAGAAAGTTAAGTAAGGAGAGAGCTAAGATTGAAAATTTGCAGAAGGTTCTAGAGGTAACTTCGCAGATGGAAAAATTGCAAAATTGGAGCTATGCCAGGATATCAGAACAACGACACATGGCACTTCAACATGACGAAGCAATATAGCCATTGGCGAAATTATAATCGTTTGATTGACGCTCCAAATGGGAAGAAAGGAAATTATGGTTCATCATCAGACCGTTGGACTGCGCCATAATGGACCGAACAAGAGTTAATGGAGGCTCATACCCATTGCAAGCGAACCATTGCCAATTTCCCTATTTATCCCACCGTGCCACACATCAAGAACACTTTTTCCAATTGAGAATTTGAGCCCACGAACTAAGCCGAGTTTATACAATGATCATCGCACTCTTGCTCTCTATCTCAGTACTGTGTCTAAGTTTTTCCACGAACCCGCGATTGTTCACCCCGAGTGCGTATGTCAGAAGAATTGAGCACCGTAGAGAAAGTTGTTGAAGAATTTTTGATCGACTTGATGACTGAGAAAGTCTTGTCAATGTCTGAAGGTATCCAAGCTTCATCCACAAGAATAGTGCAAGCGTCTCCATCCACTGCTCGAGCCGGACCATCCCGACCAACCAATGAAAAGTGAACCAAGCACAGAGACAATCTCGCGAATGCTAACTTGATTCCAAGCATTTTACCCACCTATCTACCACCTCTAAGTGGTGCAATCAATCAAGACAGTGTGCCCAGAGAATTTGAGTACACTTTGGTCACTGTGTACCTCCTGAAAGGGATACACGCAATTTGCGCAAATCAAGAAAATATTGCAATGTTGAAGTTTAGTGACTTCAACCTCAGCAACAGGAAGGTCTACAACATGCTCACCCCTCATAAGTACTTGACCAAAACAAAGGGAAATAATTCAAAGATAGTTCCCCAGTCATGGACTATGAACCTAGCGTAGTCCACACTGCTCAATGTCATGAAGATTCCTCACTTCGGAAGGCACCAAGAAGTGAATGCATGCGTCAAGCTACTGCTGTCCTGTTACCATGGCAGATACTTGTGGTTAAACCACTGTATAAAAATGGATCCAACGTTGATCAATCGGATCATAGGGTTGAGTATGCAAGGCCCTGACCCACAGTATTTCTACCCTAGAAAATCCATGGACCACGCTCTAGCACAAAGGATCAAGGAAACTTATGGAGATGTCGAGAAGGGAACGTGAGGCTACAAGGTGGCTTCTATCCAGAGTGGTGCAGTGTGCCTAGCCTGTCAATTGATCGCAAGAAAGTTAGTTTGCAAGAACCGACCCACCCAAGTGATTGGTTTTGTAGTCGACCTCACACGAAAGTGCACATAGGGCCTACAAATGAATTGGTCGAAGTACCTCATGAACCAGTTGGAACTGGACTACAGGGAAGCACAAAATTAGGGATATGAATTCCACTTCAGTTGCCTTTTGATCTTGATCGCTTTCATCGCATGGGAGATGCTGGAAGGTGTGACCTTCCCGGACATCAAGCCCTTTGAACCTTTGGTCATGAAGTTCAGTACACTGTGGTATTCCAATGACATGAACAAGAAATGGAGGTCAAATGCCATGTTCCATACCTATTACAACCAGCTGAGTACAACCATCCAGTCCGAGCCTCGCATCACGCAAAATACTCTCCACAGGTTTCGACCTTTAATGAAATTCAACACAGACCGCCATTTCATTTATATTTCAGCGTGCATTGACGAGCAAAAGAAACAACTTCAGTCTTACTACAAGATGAAAGAGGAGGACTTAGAAGAAATTACTAAAAACTGGTCGGCAGACCTCTTCATTCCAGCAGACCCTGCAGAGATGTCTGACATTGATAGTCCAGAAGCAGTGCAGGATACACCTGGACCCAATAAGACAAAGAAAAAAGAAGAATCCCAAGATGTAAGTAGTACCTCAGTGAAGATTGCTCCCATATCACCTATGCAAGGAGGAGATGGTGGAGAGATAGATGGCACACAATTTGAAAAAAATAAAGGCAAGGTTACACTTCCTAGAGATGAGGAGGATCCCTTGAATAAAAGGAAGGTTTCCCCCGCGAAGCCTTCTTCCTGAAAGAAGTCGAAAGCCTCTATGACCAAAATGCAGATTACCCTCACCTCAGATGATTTCAATTTCATTGTAGCAGCCTTGAACGATGCTTTTCTGGAGATAGCAGAGAAGCAAGAGGATAAGCAGCAGGAGATATACAATCGAATTAAGGATGAACTTCAAGAGGTGTAGAAGGCACTACAGTCAAGTCGCACAGTTTCCACTGCGCCTCTACCATTGGAAACACCAGAACTGGGAGATGAGTCAAATCAACTCCACCGAATCGCTGACATAGTCGAAGCTCGCCTTCGACGAGCACAGGAGGAAACAATGCAAGCCACCTAGGATTTAACACAAGTATAGGGATACCTTTTCGAGAAACACAGTACTGCAGAACAGGAAAATCTTTCTCTCCAAGCAAAGTGGGATGAAGAAAAAATCCAGCTGTAGAAAGAAAAGGAACAGTTGCTCGTGGAGAAACTCAAAGTAAAGGAAAGGGTCAATAGAGCACTTCACTCTGTGATAGTTAAAGAAGTAAAGGTTGAAGAGAGAGTCCCATAGCAGGTGGTACAAATTGAATAAGTAATTCAACAACTACAACAACACATAGAATATTTGGAGCTATGTGCAGCGCTCGAGACCCTGAAAGATGTAAGAGACCAAAGGGAAGCAACATAGCATAGTTGAGATACTAAAGGCTCTTGCCAAGGAGTGCAAGCAGCTGAGTAACCATAGTGCCCAAACATATGAGAAGCTCGTTGAGAATCTAGAATTGCAGGCACTGGAGTCACAACTCCAGGAAGCGAAGCAACACACAAATACACTACAGGCACAGTTGAAGGCCCTATCAACTGTAGACAGAATGAAGAGATATCAAGAGAAATGCATTGCCCAATAGCAGATCCATACGATCCAGAGAAAAGTTATGGAAATAACTCAACATCTCCAACCTGTGCAAGATAAGGCCTATCAATTTTTTACATAGGTTGAAAGCCGAGGAGTAGAGCTAGACTAGGTTGTCACTACAACAGAACAATGCCTAGAAGGGCCAGTGAGTGCAACATTGATCCAGGAGTTCACCAAGCAAGAGGCCATATCAAAGCAGTAGGTTGAAGAAACTCAAGCCAAATTTGACGCGTTCGAAGAAAAACTGATCAGACCAGAGTGACTTGGGATGAGTCACATGTGAGTGTTGGGGGCCTGTTGGCCCTTGACCAAGTTTTGGGAGATTCTTGTTCATGTTGACCTATTTTGGGACTTCGACAGCCTGTCAAAGGAGGAGCTGAAGACGAAGCAGAGATCATGGGATCTCGGCCCCTTTTTGGGTCCTTTTTGGGATGTGGGAATATATAACGGGAATGGGATATCGGCCCATGGGTTTACCCATGTTTAGGCCTATTTTGTATATATAAATAGATTCCTAGGCTAGATATAAGAGGATAATTGCATCTATGTGATGTGAATGTATTCTAAGTGCAAGTAGAGTCTGTAATTTCTTTGTGCATGACTGTAAGGGACTTGCAGAGCTAAGTGCAGGTCCTTGTAGCGGATTGTGGAAGGCTTAGTGTTGTAACAAGGAAGAATGATATAGTGAGCTATGTAGATCTTTTGTCCTGTTCGGATTAAGGGTTTGAGGCTTTGTGCTTGTAACCAATTGAATGAAGACAATAAAGAAGAAGATTTGGTGGACGTAGCCCCAGGGTGGGGGTGAACCACATAAACACTCTGTTATGTTGCTTTATGCTTTGTCTTGATGTGTTCACATGTTATTTGCTAAGTTATTTGATGTATTTAGATAGATATACTTATGCTTTGTGCTTATTATATGTGAGAATGTTAGATCTGATCTATATGGCTATGCTTAGTGCTTGATCTACTCGATCTAATCTATTTACCTATGCTAAAGTGCTTAAATACATTCAATTAGTGTGAATGTTGCGAAGCTCTGTTTTATCAACGAAGTGGATATTTATTGCATATAGAGGAACTGACGGTGCTAAGTGATTTATTAAGTATTATAATCACAAATATGTGTCCCAGCTAAGGTTGCAGGCACTTGAGTCTTGCAACCACCCCTGCCTCTACCTCAGGTGAGACTTCATCTGCTTCACAGGTGTTTCCAAAAGGGCCGGTAGTTAGGGATTTTTTGGTGTGTTGTTGTAGCATTGAACCTTGGGTCTTCCCCTGTGCCAAAAAGTCAAAGGGTGACACATGTCCTCATTAGGGGGTGGCACATGTCATGATTTAATAGTCATAAAGGGTCTGTGAATCAACCAAATTTGCGTGAAATGTGGCACCTTGGTTGCGGGTCCACGTCACCGGGGATGATGCCATTGAGCCATGTCAAACCACATCTTATAGGGTCCTCATTACTTCATGGCTTCAAGCTTCGGATCTCACTGAATCATCTTGATGCAAATCCATCGAAGAGCCAAGTCTTAGGATTCTTAGATCTGGTGCCACACGTGCTCTTCCTACCAACAACCGAGATTTATTTAGGCATTCATGACTTCAGTGGTTTCATACTTTGTAGACTCTTGGCCAAGTTCCTTTGGAGTACGAAGTCTCCAAACTACGGGATCAATTTCCACATACCCACTCATCCAATGGTCCTATCTCAATGAACAACACTTGACATGGGATGAGTAGGGCCCATGTGTCACTCCACAATGCATTCTGGGTTAGTTGGGTAGTCGAGGGTGGGTCCCTTAGATCGATGACCATGAGGGATATAGAAGGATATGAAGATCGATGGTCCACTTCACTTTGATAGTTCCACATTTGGGTGTTCTACATGTATCTTCCGGCTTTCCTTACGGACCACACCGGATCTATCGCCACATGTATCTAACATCTACGACCAGGATTTACTCTGGCTTGTAGAGATTCAAGGAAAACTTGCGTGTCTCTAAATAGATGAATACCCGGACTCTCAGATAACTGTTTATATGTGGACATGTGTCCCTCCATTATCAACAATCTAGATTAACTCTGTGACTCCAACATTCAAGAGTTTTAGCGCTAGACCACTCCTATTCCCCTGAAGTAGCACTTTGTCGAAGCACTTAACGCTTCCATTCCTACGTCCATTCTAATGACTGAGAGATATATACATTGGATCCCTAGATTGATGGCCCTCTTCGATTCATGACTTTGACCTTTGACTATTTTCAAGGATTGTGGCGTCACAAGTACCGAAGTCTTGAAGTCGAAAGAGCTAGCTCCTTTCGGACTAGTGAAGGTTTCCTAGGCCCCAGTCACATGGGTTCTTTAGGAAATCTTTTGGGATAAACACTAATATTCTTAGCAGAAAATAGGTTAAGGACATGGGCATGATCCCTCATTCATATGGGTGGATAGTTTGAAGGGAAAACTTCCCTTCCCCCCCACAGAGATGAACTTGACATTCCTGCTAAGGTGAATTCGAATGATCGACATGACTTAGACGTTTCAATCAATCCTGCCTCGAATCTTCTGTGGATTCACATCCCATGAATCTCTAGCAACTAAAGTGAGATAACTCAAAGATCATATAAATATAAAAGTTTACAAAAGACACATATCATTTCTAATAATTGTTCAAATACTGAAAGACTTAACCATAAACACAGACATTCATCATCGCATCCAATATATATATATATACATAGAATATGATAATACTTATCTATTTCAAATTGTAGCCAAAAAACTGACTGTGGGTGTTATCCTTTCCACCGAACCATAGGCTCATAGGCATTCATTCTTAGCACTCTGGCCACCCCTGTGCCAAACCATGATATCACTAGGGAACTATGCCATTTCTTAGTAACCTTCCCTCTATCACAACATCCCTGTGAGTTTTATCAGATGCTTCACCAACATCAAGCTTGCAACCTTCCTCTTTTCTTCTGCATATCTGAATCACGCGTTCCCCTATGTGCATGCATTCTTGTCTGGTGTCTCCCCTACTCTCTATAGAGCCTGGTGTGCTCTTTCTTCCCACTAACTGTCTGTCTTCTCTTGTCTCTATTTTTTTGTATATCCTTCCCCAAGATGGGTCTCTACCTATCCCATTCCTTCTGTCAGAAGGAAAATCAAGTCATCCTGGTCTGCCAGACCCTGCAGCACTTCAGGATGACATTCTTCAGTTAGACCATGCTTCCATTCATGGGGGTGGTTTAGTGTTCAACCACAAGTCCTTCCTTCATTAACTGATTCCTCTTCTTGGGATCTAGAAAGGGGTTTATCATTCCCAACAAGGAGAAATTTGGGGTCACTTGACATAATGAACCCTCTCTTATAGTTTTCCCATTCTTTCCTCTACTAATATCATGGCCAGTACTTCAAGGCTTCACCCCCACAACTAGTTCTTGGAAATTAAAATAGTAATGCATTTACATTATTCCCATGACATAGCATGGTGATCATAATTAATGATTAATTACAAGCTGGGGGAAACAGGGGTATTACAATCCCCCCCCTTAAAAAGGAACACCGTCCTTGATGCTCTTTCTCAGTAACACCAGTCGTGCCTTTCCCATTCAACTGCCTCAAAAGTCCTGACCCTATTTCTAGGTTGGGTCCTTTCAGAATCTTGGTATTTTCCACCTGTATTCAATAATCTTGGACACCAAGCATATTAATCATAGCTTTCATGCGAAACATTTTACTGTTGCATAAAATTCAAGAAAAAATCATAAATTAGCACCATACTCATTTGTGTAGTTTGTGGATTCGTATCCACATGGATGTATTGTTTTTTTTGTCTCACAATTTTTTTGTGTACATACTCATTGTGTGCATGATCCTAATCAGTATTTTATAAGAATTATCAAGTATCCTCTTCCTTGTGCTCACTCACCTTGTAGGCCCAGGATCAAGCATCCCCTTCTCTGCTATATAGTTCCTTGGGTAATCCATCTTGCCTTGCCAAGGATTTATCGCATAAGAATAATTTCATAGATTTCATTGAGCTTTATAGTCGAGGTGTCCCTCAGACTTGCTCTGCCAAGGCGTCCCTTCAGCTTGTCTTGCCACAACACAACATGTTCTAGGGAAATCATGGCTTACCACAGGGTCCTCATGTCTCAATAGTAGCATCTTTCATGCTTTCCATCTTGAAAACCTTCATATGTCCTCCCTAGATATATCTTTTTCATCTTACATGTATCACATGTATACAAAATTGTGAGAAATTATCATCAATTTTGAATTGAAAATTTTCTTGCAAATTTGTTACCCACAGATTTCCACATTCCCCATTTATTTTCAGATATGTTTCACATAGGAACCAGATTCATAAGTATGGGGATTTCCTTCCCATAGTAGTTTATCTCAAAAAACAATTGGTCTTCCTTGTGGGCTTACAATACTGCCATATCCAAAACCCTTTTTCGTCCTGCAACTTCACATTCCTCAACCAAACAACTTGTTAGTTTTCATGCAAATTATATTTTCAAATGATGCATGCTAATAGTCCAAGTCATTTTCATCTGTTCAAGGGTACAAGGAAAAAGGGAAATATTATTATTTATGTAAGCATCCTTTCAACATACTAAATTTTCCAAATACAATTCAAATATTAAGTGACTTTAATCAATGTGCCAATATTTGTGGCCACATTCATACCCAATGCACCCTGGCATTGATTTTCAAGCTGTCACACTTGGTGACAAACACTCTGCTATGGTGTGTTATATTTTAACCAACCTCTTCACCATATGGCTTATTCATTCTTTTTCACTCTTACAGAAGGACTATGCTTCCTGCTATAGGCTGATCATGATCCCAAATCAATGCACATGAAATTAAATGTTTCTTTTGAATGCACCCAAGAATTCTTCCCTCATTAGTAATCAAGGTGCCAACACTCATGGCCACAACAACCTCCTCATAGTTATCCTTTGCTTGAGGTTTTCCATCATTGACAACTGCATTTCTCAACAACTCCAATTCCTCTCTACCCATGTCATCCATCGTGAATATATATTAGTTGTTAGGTAAAATAAAAATGCATGTATCATTGCATTTCAGTCAATAAAACATTTTCATATATGTCCTAGTATATCTTTATGCACTTCATTGCATTATTATTAATGTTTTCATGAGTGCCACACAACAATTCTCAATTGTTTCTACAGTCATACAACCATCATTTATATGGTGTCAAACATTTACCTTTCATCAACACACCAGTTTCTTGTCCTAGAGAAAGCACACTATACATCAAGAAATGGGTTAAGAGCTCTTGCCTTTTCCAAATCCTTCTACACAGCCTAGGACTTTTAGTCCAACTGGGATATTTTCCAAGGCCTTACTACCTTTGTTTAATATGTCTTCAACCAAGCCTATTAATTGAAAATTACTTACTTACTTATTCTCCTTGATCCAGTTGTACTTGTTCTTCATAGTTTCTCATCTAAGACCTATAATTCTATTAGAAAATCTAGATTTCTTAGGATGAGAAAAGTGTTCCCCCTTTTTTCCTTCTTTGCTTATGCAATCTACTTCTTATTGTGATATTCCTGCTCTTTTCCTTGAGAATCCTTAGTTAGTCTCAACCTAACTCTTAGGATACATCAACAAGATTTAATAGCAAACATTTTGTTCATAAAGAGCCATGATCTTTTGCACGCTGCACATTACCATTCAATTATTAAAATGGTCTACACTCGTGGGTTAGTTTTCCACTCATATATTTTTATTTAGAACGTAATCCAGGATTCTTATATAAACAAGCTTGTATCCCACTGCTCAATTCTCAATAGTCATTAAGGTGGTGACTCTGTTCTCCTAACAGAGTCTTCACACAGCTCTTCCATAGGGAACTCCTTCAACATGCAACTTCCTTATTGCATATCCTTCTCTATTTGTCATGGACTCAACCTAGAGTTAGCTTCAACTGTTTACCAAATGTTCCATAAGGAATATAAACATGCATCTTTGTTATGCATCTAGATTATTTGTCCACACATATTCCTTTCCTTTCTAACTTACATCCATGATGCACTTAACCAAATGCATAATCATAAATCATTTAACTTATGATTGTTTACTATTGTTCTCATGTAGTCCTTAAAGGCTTACTCATGTTACCTTTTGTCATGAAAATAGAGCATCCTTGCTCATTTACTCTTTCATATGTTTATACTAGCCTTTCCCGAGGGAATGGAACACATTACCCTCAAGCTATCGTTCAAAACCAATCTTTCATGATTCCTCAAAATAGAGTCGACCATGCATCCATGGTATTCATTCAATCTTGGCAAGCATAGTTCTTGCCTTACATATCACTCATCAAGGTAGCCATATTGTGCCTTTAGTATACATACATTCTTACATAATACATGTGCGTGACTTGAAAATTTAATATCATTCATACCTAGTTGGTATTAATATCAGGCTTCATATCAAGAAGGGTCATAATGCATTTAATCCATGCACTCCAACCTATACACACCTTTCCCAAGCATACATAATGCAAGATCATTTCCTGCACCCTTTCCATGTCGTACATGTACATGAACATATCAAACTCCCAAATCATTCTCCAAAGGATCTTACTGCCATTCTTAGGAAAAGTTCCATAGAGACACTCAACACTGAGATTCCCTATCGTTTGGGAGCTTGCAGTCATTCACACGCTATCCACATGGTCAATTTAAAAAACATAATCATAACTATGTACCTCTTTCCATATGAAAACAATCAACAAGAAATTATCCTTTTCTCTAGTGTTATAAGATGACTCAATAGCCTAGAATTATTATCTGGGAAAATCCAACAGTTCCCCAAGGAAACAAGGCATCTTATCAAGCTTCTCTTTCATGCCTCAAAACCTTCTTGGTAAATAGATTCCTACAAGGTAATATTTTCCTAAAATCCCTCTTATAGCTATCTGAGTATACCGAGATATTTCCATATGGTTATCATCCACCTCTAGATGTTAATATGACCCATTGGGCTTCTAGAAGTGCCCCAACACTTCCTTTACAACATTCAAGATCAACATTTAATTAACCATTTTACCTTATTTACAATAGATTTTAATGTTTAATAATATTTGGAATATTTCCTTAAATCCCAGATACAATTTCGAATTATGTTACTTACTAAGTATTCTAGTTCAGAACTCTAGAGTATCTTTAGGTCATAAACATTTTTAACCATTATAGCTAGAATTCTTCCTTCTGTTCAACAATGGTCAGGGATGGAGGTCACTCTCCTCCTCCCACAAGAATTATGGCAGACTAGTTTAATATCCACCAAGCAAGGGAGGATGCTATGATTTCTCACTCAATCACTCTATATATCTACAAATCCATTTATCAACTTGATTAGAAAAACCCTTCCCAACAATTCATGTACCTAGAAACGATTTTTTTTTCTCAGTTCCCTTCGAAATCCGAGAGTTGTGCATGCTCTCCCTTTTCAGAGAATGGTCACCAGACTCATTCCTTTGATCGTGAGGGGTTATACACATATACCAGGTTTAATCCTCCATTGAAGCAGTAATTATTACTTCTATAGATCCTTTCAATACATTCACATACAAGTATTTCTATTAGTTCCCATCAACATAATCCTACTCTTGTAGGATCAACTTATCATTTTCGAAAAGAAAATGGAAAGCTTTCTCTACCACAGACTAGCACGATTCATTGTCATTGGGAAAAATCCAAACTAAATTTTAAATCAACATCCTTCTACTCAAGGATATTATGCAGATGATTTCAGTTTGGCAACAATATTCAAAACAAGCTCATCTTAGCCTTGGTAACCCAATCGTATGTCTGTACAACAACACGTATGATTGCACAGTGAAGGCAACTTCTTTATTTGGAAACATTAGCAACATACAATGCAAATTTCCAAAACACGTATTAACAGTAGGAGGTTTCATTCCCCACTTCAATAGAGGTTTACTAAGCCTATTAGGAATGGATAAAATAGGGTTTTACCCCTTAAGGTCCTCTAATAACATTTATAACACACCCAACCCCTAATTACCCTTTCTAGGGATGGGGCATCAAATTTTCACGTTTCCTAGGTTCATTTTTTGTCCCTTACTAAGCATAACCATATTATTATTCTCCTATGATGTTAATATCTCCCATTACACACTTAAACTGGATAGCGGGGTCCTCCTCGTGACCTCAGGATGAAAACCGGGGGTTAAGAGTCTTCTTAGTGAAGGTTTTGGTACTTCAAAATTCTTGGACTTCGAAAATTCCAATGGTGTTGTTGAATTTCCCAGATCGAAAAACAACGAAGGAAATCAACAGTCCACGTCCTTCACTGATATCCTACATTAAAAAGGGGCTTCAACATTTGGTTTGAAACACTCCTTTTTCCCAATCCCCAAAGTATCGAAATCTCGTCACGTGGCCTTAGCCATTCAACGATCCACGTTCGACGTTTAACATTGAACGACCTACATTTTCAGTGTTTTAGTGATCGACGATCGCCATTGGGATTTCAATGTTTGGCTATCCTCTATCCACATTATACCCTCGACATCTATACTATGTTCAATCTTCCAAACTTCTGAAACCATCCAGACTTCCGAAGTTTCGGACACGTCACCAGCCATGTTGGCCAGGTGGGCATGAACTAGAAGTTGACACAAGACAGGGGTCAAAAGGTGACACATGTCCTCATTAGGGGGTGACACATGTCATGCTTTAATAGTCATATAGGGTCTATGAATCGACCAAATCTGGGTGAGACATGGCACCTTGGTTGTGGGTCCACGTCACCTAGGATGACGTCGATGAGCCACGATAAACCCCATCATATAGTTGGGATGTATCCACATGGATGCATAGATCCATAGTCCTCATTACTTCGTGGCTCTAGGATTCATATCTCATCAAATCCTCTCAATGCAAATCCCCTGAAGAGCCAAGTCTCCAAACTCTCGGATATGGCACCACACATCCTCTTCCTACCAACGACCAAGATTTATTTCGGTGTTCATGACTTTGACGGTTTCATACTTCATAGAATCTTGGCTAGGTTCCTTTGGAGTATGAATTCTCCGGACTACAGGATCACTTTGCACGTACCCACTCATCCAACGGTCCTAACTCAACGAACAACACTTGACAGGGGATGAGTAGGGCCCACGTGTTTCTCTGCGATGTGTTCCCGGTTAGTTGGGTAGTCGAGGGTGGGTCCCTTAGATTGACGGTTGGGAGGGATTCCGAAGGATCCGAAGATCGATGGTCCACGTCACTTTGACATTTATACATTCAGATGTTCTGCGTGTATCTTCTGGCTTTCCTTTCAGACCACACCAGATCTATTGCCATGTGTACCTAGCATCTACGACCAAGATTTACTTCGTCTTGTAGAGCTTCGAGGAAAACCTGTGTGTCTCTAAATTGTTGAATACCTAGACTCCCAGATAATCGTTGATATGTGGAAACATATCCCTTCATTATCAATGGTATATATTAACTCCATGACTCCACCATTCGAGAGTTTCGACACTATACCACTCCTATTCCCTCGAAGTAGCACTTTGTCGAAGCACTTAACGCTTCCTTCCTATGTCCAATATAATGAATGAGAGAGATCTACATTGGATCCCCAGATCGATGACCCTCGTTAATTCATGACTTTGGCCTTCGACTGTTTTCGAGGATTGTGGAGTCACAAGTCTCGAATTCCTGAAGCCCAAAGAGCTAGCTCCTTTTGGACTAGCATAGGGTTCCTAGGCCCTAGTCACATGGGTTCTTTGGGAAATCTTGTGGGCTAAGAACTAATCTTCTTAGAAAAAAATGGGTTAAGGACATGGGTATGAGCCCTTGGTCATATGGGTGGATAGTCTGAAGGGAAAAAATCCCTTCCCCCCCATAGAGATGAACTTGACATTCCCGCTAAGGTGAATTCAAAGGATCGACAAGACTTAGAAATTTCAGTCAATCCTACCTTGACTCTCCTACAGATTCACATCATATGAATCTCTAGCAGCTAAACTGAGATAACTCAAAGATCATATAAATCTAACAGTTTATAGAAACCAAAGATAATTTCTAATAACTATTCAAATACTGAAGGACTTAACAATAAACACATACATTCATCATCACATCCAATATATACACACACACACACACACACACACACACACACACCGGCCACCCCCGTGCAAAAACCATTATATCACTAGGGAACTATGCCATTTCTTAGAAACCTTCCCTCTATCACATCATCTCTCCAAGGATTATCATATTCTTCACTGGCATCAATCTCACAACCTTCCTCTTTTCTTCTACATATCTAGATCATGCGTTCCCCTCTGTGCATGCGTTCTTGTCTGGTGTCTCTCCTTTTCTCTGCAGAGCCTTGTGTGCATTTTCTTCCCACTAACTGTCTATCTTCTCTTGTCTCTATTTTTCTGTATATCCTTCCCTAGGATGGGTCTCTTCCTATCCCGTTCCTTATGTCAGAATGAAACTGGGGTTATCCTGGTTTGCTAGACCCCGTGGTACTTCAGGCTGACATTCTTCAGTCAGAACATGCTTCCATTCATGCGGGTGGTTGAGTGTTCAAACGCCAATCCTTCCTTCGTTAACTGGTTCCTCTTCTTGGGATCCAGAAGTGTGTCTATAGTTCCTAACAAGGGGAAATTCGGGGTCACTTGACATAATGAACCCTCTCTTATAGTTTTCCCATTCTTTCCTCTAGTGCTATAATGGCCAATACTTCAAGGTGTCACCCCCACAGTCAGTTCTTGGCAATTCAAACTGTAATACATTTACATTTTTCCCATGCCATATCATGGTGATCATAATTAATGATTAATTAAAAGCTGGGGGAAACATGGGTATTACAATCTACCACCATTCTAGCAAGTCATTCACTCTGTAATTTTATAGTTTATGTACATTCTCTCATTAATAAAAATTGTGCATCATTGTATCTCTGTGTTTATTGCAATATTTATGTTTATTTCACATCTCTGTATATTTCATTTTTATGTCTCTTCCTTCATTTCATTATAAAAAATAATCAGGATTAATGGTATCAAAGCAGGTTTCTCATTGTTTTTTCTTAGTGCATGTCCTCAACGAGGTCAGGGTACAAAGAGTTGGGTCTCGAGATAGTTTCCTTTGAGGATAAATGCTCTCATCATCCCAAGTGACCTCCCATGGTGGAATAAAAGAGAGATGCAAGAGTAGAAGATCCCATCAAGCTATTGCTCATGGAAAGCATTGTGCAGTAGAGGAACAAGATGTTGGATAATTTTTTCCAAATCCTTCAATGATTGCCGATAATAACAGGTGCATCTTCCTCAAGAAGTCTCTTTGGAGACGCTACCCCATTCAAGGTACACATTAATTTTGATATTCTCATATTTGAAGGTCAAATCGATGTGGATGCTTTGGAAAAATGGTTAAAGTTTCTAGAAGGTTATTTCTCTGTTCACAATTTTTTTGACAGAGAAAAGATCACCTTTGCGCTCCTTAAGTCTCTCCCCCATGTCAAACATTGGTGGGAAGCTTACTAGGAGAAAAGTTCCATAGAGGAGTCTAGAATATTAGGGGTCGATCCCACTTGGGATTTTTTTATGGATGGGGTCAAGGAGAAATATTACCCTGTGGGAAATTATGATGACCAGTACATATGATGGACCATGCTGCATCAAAAGTGGGACCAAATAGTGTTAGAGTTCAGAAAGACCTTCCATAACTTGCACACCAAGCTGGGTATCAAAGACTCTAAGTGACATCTGGTTTTGAAATACTGTGGGGCTCTACACATGTACTATTGTACTACGTTGTCATATATGTCAAAGGGTTGATGTCAAGTATTGTTATAGTGATGTGTTTGTATCATTTATATATCGATTATTGGTTATATAGTCATTGATGTAATTTTTTTCAAAGGGATGATGTCAAGTGGTGTCATAATGATGGGTTCATATTAAAGGGAGTTATATCATTGATTTCATGTCATGGTTGATAGGAACAACCAAATGGATAAAATCCAAAGTGGTCCCCTTATGGTGAAATCCATCATGGGGAGACACTCTTGCATAAAGTTCTCAAAGTGGTTCCCTTATGGTGAAATCCCTCACGGGAGGACGCTTTGTGAAGTCCAAATGGTTGGGTGGTTGGGTAGTCCATCAGTGTGGTTACGTAACCCAAGTTTGATTGAGGAATAATGTAATGAAGATCAATGAATTTTTGAGAGAAACTATTCCCGATGGATAGTATATTTCATGTTCTTTTTGGTGATATGTGGAACGTCACGTAAATCCTCACAATTAGAGAGTTATGACCATGTGAAGTTGGAGAACCCTGATGAGTTATCTAGAAGCCCCTAGAATGTAAAAGAAGTCAAATTATTCTAGAATCTCCTAGAGGAATTTTACCAATCAAAGTGGTTAGTCATGGGTTAAGTGGTTGCAACAAGAAAACAATTAAAAATAAATTAGTTGCAACTAGAAGTGGAGAGTTTACTATAAGTGGAGAAAGTGGCTAAGTGGACAAAGTGGTTAAGTGGAGAAAGTGGCCAAGTGGACAAAGTTGGTTAAGTGGAAAAAGTGGCTAAATGGAAAAAGTGGTTAAGTGGACAAAGTGGCTAAGTGGAAAAAGTGGTTAAGTGGATAAATTGGAAAAAGTGGCTAAGTGGACAAAGTGGTTAAGTGGATACTTCTAGAGGAAGCTACTTGGAGAGTATAAATAAGAGAGAAATGGTATCCCATTAGTACCCATTGAGGATATTGAATATCTACAAGTGGAGGAGGTAACCGAAGGAGATCTAAGGATAATTTCATAGGGAAGGTGAAGTAAAGAAGGTTGAAATTCAAGGGAGGATAAAGTATTTTGATGATGCTTTCTAAGGTATGTTATTTATAGGTCATCTCACCATTTTCACAATAACGTTTTTTTCTAGAATGATTCATAGAGAAAAACATGGAGGTTGTTGAGAAAACATATCCAAGTAATTGTGATAAACATTTAAATGTGTGAGTCATTTTAGTTTGGGAGTTACACTCTGTGGAAGATAGGGTCTGTGGCTAGTACTGAAACTAGTATAAAATAGGTGTTCTGGGTAAAAACGTAATAAATTATTCATAACATATAAAAATTTAGTGAGACCAAATGAATTGGTTATAGTACAGTCTTTAGTATGTTGTGTACCATTTTCAGATCCATACAAAAAATATTTTGTGCAGTGCATGCTCTACAAGTTCATTGTGTAGAATAAGACATAATTCAATAAAGTATACCATTTTTGCTATAACTCCTTTTCTGGGTGGTTCCAAGCAATGAAACCTGTAGGAATTGTAGACAAGAATCTGAAACCATTTTAAGACCTTTTTTTATTACAAGTACAAAGTTATGGTTTTTACAAGTTAGGGTTGTTGACTAATCCAAAATTAGTCATGTGAGACTAAAGTAAAGTTTGATGAAAATGATAGTCTCTTGTTGTTCGAGTTAAGGAAGGTGTGCAGGTATGTGATCACATACACCGGGTCTGTTACAGAGTTATAGATAATATTTGGACGATGATATTGATGAGACAGGTTGAGGTGACATGTTGTTGTGACAAGTTCTGTTGTGCATAGTTGATGCACTTGTCTTGGTATAGAATATTGGTACAATTTGACATATCTCTTTCTGTCTATGAGATGGGTAGTGTACTTGAGGATTGGATTCCTCTTCTCAATTGGTGATGATATCTACAGGATGGGTCTTGCATTGAGAGTTGGTGCTCTCTTTGATTTGGTTCTCATTTCAGTTGCTACTGATAAACCCCAAGGATTGTAGTTCGTAATACAAAAGAAACTTCTACATATATATGGTGTTCATTGTGTTCTTTATTGTGATGGTGAATAGTTATTTATTATTAATATATATCATTGAGATATGTTTACATGAAGGAAACTAAGTGTGAATATAAGTAATGATTAATGATGTTGTGAATGGGGATGGCTAACTAAAGTTTTGTAAGTTGTAAAAAGAGCCTCACACTGATTCACCCCCCCCTCTCAATGTGGTCGGTGTGTCCAACAATTGGTATCATAGAATACCTTCACTATAAGCCTTACAAGATTGAAGGACATCCATGGACAAAAAAATAGAAGAAGGTTGTGTAGAATCAACTAAAAATTATCTTATAGATGAATAGGAAGATTTGTCGAAGCTAAAAAATAAAATTTTAGATTTCTTTGAAGCAAAAGATGTTTTTGATCCTGATTTTGATCTTCATGAATACATTAAGGAAGCCCTATAAAAGTACCGAAGGCATACCATGGCACTAAATCAAATACTCATGAAACAAGAAGAAGAGATCAACAGACTAAAGACTCAAGTAAATGAAAAAGAAGAATCATGCCATAAGTTTGAAGCATAAGTTGTTGATCTCATAAGGAAAGAAGAGAAGTGTAAAAGGTTCATGAATATCTCAACAATATTGGATGAAATCTTGGATTTTGAAAGATCACCTAATGATAAATATGGTCTTGGATACAACAAGGAAGAAACACACTATGAATCTAACATTTCTAAGAGGCATGATGCATGTCCTTCATTGTCAAAAGGCGAAAGAAAAGATGCAAGTCAAGCACCTACACAAGGAAAGGAAAATTTCAGAAGAACAAAGCAAGGAAGATGCCAAGAAGCCACCTTTACACCTCAAAGAAAATTCAGAAGAGAGACACCTTCAAGGTGGACACCAAAGAAAAGGTATGAAAATGTTTTTCATGGTCACTTCTTCTCATGTAATGAATATGGTGACAAAGCTTTGGATTGTAGAAATTATGCAAGGAAATGTGTTGGAAGGTTCCATAACATCCTAAGATGTTGGAGATGTAATAAAATGGGACACATTGCTTCTCATTGTCACACCATGAGATGTTACAACTACAATGGGTTTTGGCCAAAAATCTAAGGATTGTTGGAACTCAAGAAGATAGTCAATGAGGAGTGCTTCATATAGCATGGAAAGAAGAGAACATGTAACTTGGAAGGAAGAAAATGTTGAAAGTACATATAAACCATGACACCTTCAGAAGTGGATGAAGAAGACTGAAAAAACAAGACAAAATGGAAACCATGAGGCAAGCACAAACCTTGCATTTTCTGAGGCATACATAGGTTCCTTTGGAAGTAGTCACATATATACGTGAGGTGATCTATAGAAAGGTCACATACATACGTGAGATAATTGAGGAACAAGTCATGTAACTATGGGAAAAGCCTCAAAAGGAGAGGTGTACAAATGAGTTGTAGCATGGTTTGATGGTATAACTCTGTTTTGTAGGGTATGGCATGGTTTGTTGCATGTTTTCATGATTATATGCTTGCATGTGTGTTTGATGTATGTATGGTGATGACATATGGTTGAGTATTGAAGCTTATCTATCTTGGATGCATGGTACAAACTTTAGTGTGTGGAGTGATGCATTCCTGATAATGTATACTGTTGGTTATGTTCTTAGTGATATTATGGCACCTTGTCTATGAGATATATCATTATGATGTGATGCCATCTAGAGATATATCATTGATATATTGAGGGAAACCCTTAGTACATGTTTAGAGGTATTATTTTATTCATAGTACTTGCTGTAGTGAGTGGTTTTTGAGGTAGATATATCATGGTACATGGCTGACACATATGTGAGCTCCATTGATATATCTTATGATGTATTGTTAGAGGCATATTTGTTGGATGACTTGGTGCATGCATTTGGAATGTGGTTGTGCTACATATTGGGACATGTAGTTGATGAGGTGGTTATGTTGTACATCATTGATGAGTCATAGCTTGATCTATAGTTGATGCATGATTGGTACATACTTGGTACATTGGTTTATGCACTTGCTTTGGTACATGATGTATGGGATGATATAGTTGAGATGCTTGGTTGATATATTTATGGTTGAGATACATGGTTCTAGAACTTGGTTCATGGTAGAGGCATATCATGAGTGATATGACACTTGTTTGAGGAACATGGTTGGCAGTTTGGTAGAGGTATATGGTTGGTACACAACTGGCACATTTTCTTGGCATATGGTTGATACAATCCATTAAAGATATATTATGGTATATTGTATGGTATTGATGTACATGGTTGATGTACATGGGTGTTGTGCATGGTTGGAACACAATATAGCACATGATGTAAATGGTTGATGTTTTGTTCATGAATCTCTTTTCATTGTTGACATATCTTTTTCTTCATGATGTATGGTGTGGCACAAGGTTGATGCATGGATAGGTCCAAGGTTGTCATAGGAAGAGTATATCATTATTGAGCAGTTGATATATGGTCTGGTTGAGGAGTATCATTTGCAGCAGAAGCAGATTGTAGTGGTAGCATATTGTTCATCTTGCAGAGAAGATAGGGGGAGACATACCCACAAGGGGAGTTATTATTCTTCCCATGATTGTTTGCAACATGATTCTAGGAGGAGAGATGATTGGAAGCCATGCCATCAACATTGCATCAGAGTGATATCCATTTTCCAAAAAGGGAGAGATTATTAAGAGGAATCTCAAAGGCATCTAGACAAGGGGAGCATCCTCAAGGAGAGTTCGGGCAAGGGGAGAAACCCCAAGGAGAGAGATACCCTTTTCCATTGATGTCAAAGGGGGAGACATAGTGAAATTAATGTGGTGAGATGAAAATTGATGAGGAGTGATGATCACAGAGGGATCATGAGCATTTCCATGTCTAAGTGTTTCCACCAATGATTGGTGTTGACATCAATGTTTGTGTTGCCATCAATTCCAAAGGGGGAGACTATTGTACTATGTTGTCATTGATGTCAAAGGCTTGATGTCAAGTGTTTTCATAGTGATGTGTTTGTATCATTGATATATTTATTATTGGTTATATGGTCATTGATGTAATTTTTGTCAAAGGGGTGATGTAAAGTGGTGTCATAATGATGGGTTAATATTAAAGGGAGTTGTATCATTGATCTCATGTCATGGTTGATAGGAAGAACCAAATGGATAAACTCCAAAGTGGTCCCATTATGTTGAAAACCCTCATGGGAAGATGCTCTTGGATAAATTTCTCAAAGTGGTCCCCTTATGGTGAAATATCTCATGAGAAGATACTTTGTGAATTCCAAATGGTTGGGTGGCTTAGTAGTCCAACAATGTGGTTATGGAACCCAAGTTTTATTGTGGAATACTATAATGAAGATCATTGAATTTGTAGGAGAAACTATTCCAGATGGATAGTATATGCCATGTCGTTTCTGGTGATATGTGGAACGTCACATAACTCCTCGCGGTTAGATAGTTACGACCATGTGAATTTGGAGAACCATCATGAGTTATCTAGAAGCCCCTAGAAGGTAAAATACGTCAAATAATTCTAGAATCTCCTCGAAGAAGTTGACCAGTCAAAGTGGTTAGTCATGGGTTAAGTGGTTGTAAGAAGAAAACAATTAAAAATAAATTAGTTGCAACTAGAAGTGGAGAGTTTACTATAAGTGGACAAAGTGGCTAAGTGGACAAAGTGGCTAAGTGGAAAAAGTTGGTTAAGTGGACAAAGTGATTAAGTGGACAAAGTGTCTAAGTGGACAAAGTGTCTAAGTGGAAAATTCTAGAGGAAGCTACTTGGAGGTATAAATAAGAGAGAAAGGGTCTCCCATTAGTACCCATCGAGCATATTAAATATATAAAAGGGGTAGAGGTTACCAAAGGAGATATACGGTGAATTTCAGAGGGAAGGTGCAGTAAAGAAGGCCGAAATTCAAGGGAGCATAAAGTATTTTGATGATACTTTCTAAGGTATGTTATTTACAGGTCATCTCACCATTTTTGAAATAACTTGTTTTCTACAATGATTCAGAGAGAAAACTATGAAGGTTGTTGAGAAAATATATAGAAGCAATTGTGATAAAAATTTCATCTTATGGGTCGTTGTATTTTTTTGAGTTACACTCTGTGGAAGATAGGGTTTGTGGCTAGTCCTGAAACTAGTCTAAAATAGGTGTTCCAAGTAAAAACGTCATAAATTCTTCATAATAGTTCCAAATTCAGTGAGACCAAATGAAGTTGTTAGAGTACAATCTATAGTATGTTTTGTACCATTTTAATATTCATAAAAAAAATATTCCATGCATGACATGCTCTACAAGTTCACTCTCTAGAATAATCCAGATTTCAACAAGGTCTACCATTTTTTCTATAACTCATTTTCTAGGAGATTCCAAGCAGCAAAACATGGAAGGATTGCAGACAAGAAACTGGAGAATATTTTTTACCATTTTTGGACCTTTATTCATTACATGTATATAGTTATGATTGTTTCAAGTTAGGGTTGTTGACTAATACAAAATTAGTCATGTGAGATTAAAGTAAAGTTTGATGAAAATGCTAGTCTCTTGTTGTTGAAGTTAAGGAAGGTACGCAGGTTTGTGATCAGATACACCAGGTCTATTATAGAGTTACAAATTACATTTGGATTATGAGATTGATGCGACATGTTGAGGTGACAGGTTGTTGTGACAGGTTGTGTTGTGCATAATTGATGCACTTTTCTTGGTATAGACCGTTGACACATTTTGACAGATTTATTTCTGTCTACAAGATGGGTCTTGTACTTGAGGATTATATTCCTCTTCTCAATTGGTGCTGATATCTGTAGGCTAGGTCTTGAATTGAGAGTTGGTGTTCATTTCATTCGGTGTTGATAAAACCCAAGGATTGTAGTCTATAATTCAAAAGAAAATTACACATATATTTGATGTTCATTGTGTTCTTTATTGTGATGATGAATAGTTCATTATTGTTAATATATGTCATTGAGATATGTTTACATGCAAGCAAATAAGTGTGAAGAGAAGTAACGAGTAATGATGTTGTGAATGGTGATGGCTAACTAAAGTTTTGTAAGAAGTTGTAAAAATATCCTCACACTGATTCACCACCCCCCCCCGTCTCAGTGTGGTCGGTGTTTCCAATAGGTACATCCAAACCGAAATGGAATTTATGGACATCTCATCATAGGGAGCTTCTTATAGATATGATGTCAAAATCGAGAAGAAATTTAAGCAACAGAACAAGCGGGAATTTGGGTCTAAAAATACACAACAAACAAAGTATGGTGAAGGCATGCCTAACTCACTTAGTAGTCAACCTAAATAAAACCAGTCCAAGCCACATGAAAATAAGGGTAATGATAAGATGAAGAAGGACACTGGGAAGTGGTGAGACTTCCACAAAATCCCTTGGAACAACACCTATGAATGTCACTCAAAACAATCATTGGTGGCCGAGCTCAAAGAAACAGAGCCGAGACTTGACTCGGACTATGATTCATACACTAATAAAATGAGATAAGTAATTGATGCAGAACCCACTGCCACTGTAAATATTACAACAATCCAACCAAAAGAAGCATAGGATTATGAGGAGGGGGAGTTCCTTTTCCATTCACATATATGGGTGAAGGGGACCCCACTGCATTTTATTGTCGATAGTGGAAGCCAGAAGAACCCGATCTTAGAAATGGTCATCAAGAATTTGGATTTTCCGACTACACCACACCCACAACCATACAACATCGAATGGCTTCGCCAAGGATGAGATATTCATGTCAGCTAGCAGTGTCTCATGTCATAGGACACCAATCCCTTCAAGTATGAGGTATTGTATGGTGTGTCCCCACTAGAAGTATGTGATGTTTTATTAGGCGAGTCATATATGTGGATGTGTCATACTGTTTATGAGTCTCGACCCTATAGCTTCATTGTTACGATGGGGGGTCATCCCTACAGGATACCATAGGTAGTTCAAACTACTATACTAAAAAAATAGTGTTGTAAAGTGATCTCTCTTACCACAAAGTTTAGCCTCTTCACAATCTGTTCAAAAGGTGAACATAAGGACACTGCAACCACTACAACCTCATTCCAAGAACCTTCTATCCAATAGAAGTAGGTTGAAAATATTTCAACAAAGATCAAATATTCCTTCTACACATAGTCATCTCATGTAGCCAGACTAGTTAAAAAGTTCCAACCCTTCCAACATTAGGTTCTCGACAACTGTCCACAAGCCAAGCAACACAACTTCTCCAACAAGGCAAGCAACTCACTAAGGTTCATATTCAACAGACACTTCCCCCTCTCCCCCAGGAACTCAACAAAATGGGGACCATTACTTCCTAAGGAGGGAGGATTTATATAGGTGGATATCAGTGGCTACCCACCTGTTCCAATTGGATTAAAACATTTTTTTGGCAATTTACTATTTTTAGAAGTTTTTTGGGTCGTAAACTTCCAGGGCCATTTTGAGGGCCTAAACAACATTTTGTTTTCACAAATGGGCACCTCAATGATCACCAAATGAATTTTTGAGAATATGAAATGAATATCCTCGCCAATACCTTTCCAACATGCTATTGTGTGCCCCAAATAGAGATCGTATGAAAATTTATGACCCTGAGAAGTTGATGTACTAAATTACCCCAATAGGGCCCACCTGACTTTTGGTGCTTCATCTCCCAGGGTTAGGTTTTTAGACGTCTATGATTTTGGAATTAATATTTATTGTAAAAAGTCTTTCATAGCCTCATTGTAATCATCTTCTTGCGAATGAGCATAGCCATCAAATCTCTTCTAAGAGATAAGCTGCCACCATTCTAGCGAGTCTTTCACTCTGTAATTTTACAGTTTTTGTACATTGTCTCATTAATAAAAATTGTGCATTACTATATCTATGTGTTTATTCCAATATTTCTGTGTATCTCGCAATATCTATGTATATTTTATTGTTATATATCTTCCTTCATTTTTTTCTAAAAAATAATCTGGATCAATTTCATTATTATTTCTGAAAGTTTAATTTATAGATATGTATTTACCCTAAGTTCCTGAGGGTAGGGAATGAGTCACCAAGTGGCTAAATCTACTTCTGAAAGTGACAAGTGTTGAGTTGAAGGCATGCAATATATATTACTTTCCTTAGTGTAATTAAGGGGATTATCACTCATTCCGAGATCATTCAAACAAATTTTTCCTCTGCAAAGGAATATGTATTTTGATGTAACTTATTGTCATTGATTAACCCTATTCTTGAGAAGACTTGTTAGTGTCAAGGAAGCAGTTGTCAAGACCATGAGAATTATTTCCAGGTGAGATACTTATTGTTGAAGAGGTGGGTTTTTAGTCTCGTGATCATTCTCTCTAGGTGAAATTTTACTGGAAAACATTTCCTGGTGCACTAGGAATTAGATACAGGGCTCTAAGACTTCATGTCCAATCTATTGCTGAAACCCGAGAAGGGAAGTGAGGTAGTTGAAGGAATATTGAGCAGAGAATGGGCACACTTCCTAGGGTGGGACATGCATGTGGGGATTGAGGGACTATAGGCTAGTTGGAATAGTCGACACCTTGGACCAAGTATTTTTTTGAATACATGACCATAGCCTGGAAATATGAACCCTTTTTCTTGTGGAGTTTAAGTGTCATCTGAGGGGTGACCTATCACTAAAATAGTATGAGCGACAAAGTATATTTTTGGGAGAAATGTCTAAGTCCTAAACACAATTGGTGACTTTTCATAAAATATAAGTGACATTCACAGACTTGTTTAACTACTGTGTGCTCTAATGTTCATATTTTTTTAAATGGGTTTATCTTACTGTATAAATTTGCATCTAAATTTGCATTAGTTACTGTTTATATATGTGTGTGTGTGTTATTTTTCTTGTATGTTGCAACATATGTGGGAATGATAGTTGTAAGTGTTTCTTGCTAGCTAAATGTATGATTAATATGCATAATATTGTTGCACATGAGAAGTATGACAATTATTAAGTATTCATGTTGAGTTAAACTCTGTGGTACGATTAGAAGATACCAAAGCAAATTATGATTCAAGAGGCATGCAATGAAGTAGTCCGCACACACACAAGTGATAGAATATGCGTGCAACATCATATTGATTGTGCATGCAGTAGATTTGTGACATTTATTCTGCTACTAAACTTATATTAAAAGAAATGTACTTGTAGAAAGAGACTCAACATGGGTTTGGGCACAGTACCTTAGGATTGTGTGCAATATTCTGGTCTACTTGTAACATGGAGCATTATAAGTAGTATATGCGCACTATAATTTTGAAGTATCATGGTTCAATAGTGATCTTGGGCTGCTACAGAGAATATCCTAGAGACAAAAGTTGAGTTTGTAGTGATGTGGCCCAACCTAGGGGGATCGGGATGTTACATTATAGTATTAAAGCAATTGGTTCAACATTGGACTTGTATAGGCCAAATATCAATAAGAAATAGATGTGTGCACTAATTATTAGTGCCACACAGTGTAGAATTTATTTTACATGGAAAGCACTAGTGCACGGTATAGAGTTTTGATGCACACAAAAACAACAATGCACGGGTGTGCACACTAGAGTTGGTACGTTAAAATAATCCAAGGAAAATGAAAAGAAAGGATTCTGAAAAATTGTACATAACTCTAATAAAATTGTCGCATTAATTAGTCTAACATATCTTGTTGACTGCACTTTTTGCAGAATTAACAACAATTAGTTCAAGAAAAAATCAATGTGGAGATTAAAAGCATGACATGTGCATAGAGAACCTACAATCAAGATGAATAAATGGGAAGGTTGTACGCTAGTATGGGTATTGGAGGTACAAAATCCAATGGACACAGGGAAGGCTTAGAAGAGAGCATGAACTTGGTAGAGACCATAAAGGGTTTGCAAAAGGTCGTCCAAAGTTATAAAGCTGATAATGATAGGCTTATGAAAGCCAAGGAGGAACAAGATGGCTTAACATAAAGTTGCTACAAATATTGGAAAAAATTGAGAATAAGATGGATGATAAGACAACGACAAGTAGGTCAGGAAGACATAGGTCTCAGGATGGGGGAAGAAACAAAAAAAGTGTTGGCAAGCATCTCCATCACTCTCCAAGATAATCAGTTGGGAGAGCATGCAGTAGTTCAAGCCCATATCATGTCCAAAAACATAAGAGAAGGAAAGGGGTAGACAAAATACATGGAGAAATGAATAATATCAAGCCTCCTACTTTTGATGGTGATCATAAGAAGAATGAGGATGTAGAGACTTGGCTGTTGGGTATGAAGAAAAATTCCAACTATATAATTACTCCTTGCAGGAAAACGGGTGAATTTCCATTTATCGGCTCAAAAGGAAAGAATCAATGTGGTGGGATCAATATGTGCAAGTGAAACAAATTGATGAGAAGAAGGTTACTTGGAGGGAATTCAAGCGATATTTTGAAAATAAATATTTAACCAAACACTACTATGATAGGAAAATGAAGGACTTCTTTGAAATCAATCTTGGGAGCATGACCATATACGAGTACAAAAGGATATTTTTAGAGATGTTGAAATATGTTCCTTTTATCAAGGATGAATAGGTAAATATTCAAAGGAAACTTAAGTGGGTTTCCATCATTTATTAGTGATAAGATACAATATGATGATCCTAAGACATTGGAGGAAATTATAAGGAGAGATAAATCTCCTTATTATCAACAAAGGGGAAGACTAACTTTCCAAAAGGATTAGGAAGAAAAGATGAAAAGAAATATAGAACATAGGAAGAAGGGGACTAAGACACCATTTTTAAGAAATATTATGCAAGGACAAACAACTTCCAATGAGCCCAGAATGACCGAGGCAATGGAAACTAGGTCAAGGAAACAACCAATGAAGTGTTTGGGTTGCAATGGAAACCATATGTTTGTAGATTTACCTCAAAGAGGTGAAAAAGAGAGGATTGTGCATAGTGTATGACAAAATGTGACAATTGAAGACATAGGTATAAATGTACCTATAATTTATGCAACCTTGGAAAACAAGCAAGATGATCACTTTCAGTTGCACATGATCGAGGTGGAAGGTAAGATTAATGATCAACCCATTTATATTTTAATTGAATCAGGAGCTAGTCATAGTTATCTAGATCCTAAAATGGTGGAAAGTTTCCAATTGTTGATAAGAAAGCTTGTAAAACCTTGGTTGGTGCAGTTAACTACAGGGGAAAAAGGAAAATTAATGAGATGGTCAAGGCATGTCCAATGGAAATGGATGCACTGCACATAAAAGATGATTTGAATATCATACCTTTGGGATCATATGATTGCCTCATTGGTATGAATTTGTTGGACCAACATCAAGTTGTTCTAGACTATTACAATAAGTGATTTACTTGCTTGGATGAGCAAGGAAATTTGAGAATAGTTCAAGTCATTCCAATATTTGTGACTATCAAAGAAATTTCAGCCTTCAATTGAAGAAAATCTACAAGAAATGATGTCAAGTTATTGTAACACACATGGAGGAGGCACCTGTGGATAAAGAGTCAAGTCTTGAAGACTGCGCAATACTAAAATAATTCGAGTATGTATTTAAAGAAATATTGGGGTTTCCATCAAAAAGAGATATTGATTTCACTATAAGTATGATGCCGAGAGAAAATCCTTCACTAAGAATCCTTATAGGATGAGTACGCCAAAGCTGAAGGAATTGCATATGCAACTTGAAGAGCATATGAAGAAGGGGTATATATGCCCAAGTATATCACCTTGGGGTGCACCAATTTTATTTGAGAAAAATAAATATGGTACATTGCGACTCTACATTGACTTCAAGAAGTTTAACAAAGTAATAGTAAATAACATGTATCCTTTTCCAAGGATAGATGACCTATTTGATAAGCTAAGGGGTGAAAAAATATTTCTAAGATTCACCTTAGATCAGGCTATCACCAAATGAGAATAAAAGAGGAAGACATCAACAAGAATGCCTTTAGAACAAGGTATGGCCACTACGAGTTTACAGTGCTGCCATTTGGGTTGTCAAATGCAACGAATGTCTTCATGTGTTTAATGAATGGAGTTTTCGGAGAATACTTGGATACGTTCGTAATCATATGTTTCGATGAAATCCTTATTTACTCTAAATATTAAGAAAAACATGAGCATCACTTGAATATGGTGTTGTAGGTATTGCGAGAGCATAAAATTTATGCAAAGTTGAGCAAGTGCTCATTTTACTAGAGGCAGATTCATTATTTGGGTCATATCATTTCAGAGAAAGGAATAGTTGTGGACCCAATGAATATAAAATCCATTAAGGAATGGCCAACACTAAGAAATTTCACATAAGTGATATATTTCATGGGATTGGCAGGGTATTGTTGAGTCTCCATTTTGCCATAAGATAATGCCCTATCTTACCCTCTATCTAAGTCTTTTTGCCTCTGTTATAAACCTATACTGGACTATTTCCTCCCAAAATACATGCCTAATAGCTATGTCATGTCTACAAGAGGTAATTGGTGATTTAAAGCATGTTTGTTTAACTTTATTTAATTAATTCGATTGAAGTGTGGGATTGATATTTTAAGCTTATGATTGTAGTTTCATAAGGGACCAGGAGACTTTATCTTTTATCTACATGTGTTGTAATAAATTCTTTCAGTCATACTAAATTTCCCTTGTGCTAGTGTGATTGAGTTACATGAGATTGAAGTTGGCTTTTGTTTCCAGAATGGTTGGAATTGATTGCTTTAATCGCTACAAGAAACAAGCTTCTTAAAGTTCATCTTTTTAATACAAGTGCCTAACATGAATAGACTTGTTTCTCTGAGACAACATTTCTTTGATTGAATTCTTGTCTAAGTTTCATTATCAGTTTTAGGTTCAGAGGATATTTTGAAGTATTTAGAGATCTTAGAAATGGAATTTTTATGTTATTAATTATTTCCTATATGCAACATACTTAGATAGGTTACTTATTCTCGGTACATATGGTGTAACGGCTCTTTCGATTACGAATCCCGGATTGAAATTTAAATGAGTGTGAGATATACAATGAACATATTTACGCACCAACATTTTGGCACCATTTCCAGGGAGTTGTAAACGGTAACAGGTAGCATATTTTTTTGGTTTGATGAAGTATTGGATTGGATTTGAGGATAATCTGAGGGCGGAGAGAATACAATAAGACGAAAGGTAAGAACCTGTGCATCCACTTTGGTGGGGTTGCTCCAAAGTCAGGTTGTCCTCCTACCTTTAATTAGGAATCTGTGTTTTCATTGATTTCATTTTTTTTATGAGTAGGTACAGGGATAATAAAGGCATATTTATTGCTCCTAAAATCTTAGAAAAACCAGAAAAACAAACAACAAAGAAAACCCCCCTTATACTAATTCATCGAAAACTCGTGCAGGAAAAATTCTCAGAGGGGAGAGCTCAAAGGAAACCATTGCAAAAAAAACAAAAGGAACCAGATCTGAAGCCACTGTTCAGATTACAAACATAAGGAAACAAGAAATGGAGACAGTACTAGCGATCCCATCCAGAAGAGAAACTAGAAAAGAAGCAGAGTGTTATCACTGAAATTTCGTCTGCACATGGCGATAAGAACTCCGCATCATCAAAACAAAAATGAAGTCATTCATGGCACTGAATTAATTTCACAGCATTCCAGAAGGGTCAAAAACTATACAAAGTAACAAAAATTGAAGGGCGCTTCACAATAGTTTGGTGCGCGCGCACATGCGCAGGACAAGAACGTACTCTGCGCGCATGCGCGCACGACGTGCGTCTGTCAACGAAAAAACCCGCACACCTGCTAAAACGGCACATTTATGAATTGGCCGGCCTCTCAACCACTTACGGACCAGCTCCCAATCTGATTTGACTCCCAAATCCGAGCTGAATCCGCAGGGTAGGCGGGTTAATGACCTAATGAAGCCCTAAAGAGCCCCTTTTCACACTTTGAATAGGTTACATAATCGCCCAGTGATCTGCTATAAAAATCCATGAAGGAACATTGTTTTTGCAAGGAATTCCAGGTATTGTTATGCTGCTAAGATTTTCAAGGGCTCATTCTTTGACAATAACACATCGACAACATTTCATAGAGCCATTTGCCTCTCCATTGAGCGGATGTGCTGGGAGTTCTTTCACTATCAGTTTTATTTCTTCGCATTGTAAGGAAAGCAAGTTCGTGAGGGCCTCAAGAGCCTTCCTTTGGGGGAACAAGGAACCACAATTCCCTTCCTTCATCGTGCTCTGATTTCATCAATAGACCAGCTCAAAACCATTGGTGATATCGGTGTCTTTTTGTGTTTATTGTCTCTTTATCCGTATGTTCACAGTTTAGTTTGTTTTTGTTTAAATCTTGCTTGTAGCTTGTTTTGTTTCCTCTAACCCTTTCCTCCACAGCTGTCACGCTCTGCAAGACCCAACAGGGCGTGTAAGCACCCTCGATTTGCTCACCAGGTGACGAATTGGGTGCGAACAGACTGACGACTCCACTGGGGAGTTAGGTATCAATTCCTCCCTCATTTGGGTTTATTTTGATTTCCTTTTGGTTTTATTAACTTGCAGGGACACAAACCGGCCTCCGCCGACCTGCTAACCAGTAAATTCACGGGAGAATTGAGGGAAATCCATCCGGATTTTCTTTCTCGGTCACTTGTCACAGGCGCGTGGGTATTTCACTCCACAAACGCTCATCTTGCGCGCATGCGCCTGCACAAAGTTTTACCTCTGCGCACATGTGCTTTGGTTTTCAACACTTTCAGCATGCAGGCACCATATGCGCATCTGTCTACACTGGAGGCCGCGCATCTGAACTAAATTTCACATTGTAAGGTTTTTGGATGTGGGGAAAGTCATTTTCCTTCTCAAGAATGATGTTATGCATGCTCTAAATACTGCACCACTTAGACCCCTCAACTTATAAAGGGGGTAGTCAAACAAACATAAGCACTTAGGTGGATAAAAACCATTTTCCCTTATTTTCTTTTTGCCACATGGATGGCTTGCTTTGATTTATAATCTAAGGAACACATCAATTTTAATCACATCTAAATCACAATTTTGGACTCGTAGTTGGAGTAGCAATCCTTGAGTATGCTCTTCTCTTGCGCAATCAAGCGATCTTGAGAATCAGAAAGAGATTGTGAAAACAATCTCATCTCCCTTAACAAAATTTCAAAACTTTTAGGAGAGGACAACGGCCCTT
>ML777459.1:1057006-1067952 GCA_009831015.1 Picea engelmannii | reverse complement strand
CGATGTCCACATGCAGCAAGGTGACATCTAAATAACTAAAATTTGGTACACTTTCACTCACACACAAAAGTCACTTTTGCACTCACATAGCCTCGTCTCGAAACGTGGTGGTCTAAGTAGGTCTCCTCAAAAGGGATTCTGAAGACACCCCATCTTTTCTTGATAGGACTATCCACTCCCACTTTTAATCAAACGAGGTTGGTTCTCACCCCCAGCCTCACAAAACAACTTCATGTAAAATCTTTCTAAAAACTCACTAAGTTTTCCTCCACAGGAGGTGCCAAAAGAAAATTTTAGTCTAGGTAGGATTTGGGGGGTAGGCATCCAAAAAACCCCCCGTTATCTGGTTCTCACATTTTCAAACATAGAAGTTGACAAATAGGGAACTTTAAAATCATCCAAGTCCAGTGTTCCAATCACCATAAGGTAGGGAGATACCCGTGAAGGGTCGAAGGCCGAGGTACGATTGTTCTGTGCGTCCCCCCTTGAAGCACCCACCTCTTGGACGGGATCCAGCCCGTGACCCATTTCTTAGGCTGAAAATCTAAATGCCACACTTGGACTGAGGTACCTAGTGACCAACTTTAGGACAACTACCCAGGTTGCGATTGTGGGCTGCAATCGCACCTTGATTGGATTTTGTGTGGCTATTGGGAAGTATCGCCAGCTCTTTCGGGATATTGCCCCCTCTACCCCTCATTATAACCAATTATTTCATCCTTCACTAGTGTCTCTTCCGGTGACTTCAGACCCCACTGTTGAGTACTATTGGAAGGTCTAGTGCTATTTGAGAGGAAGGACATTACGTCTTCTAGGACACAAGCATTTTCTTTCTTTTGATTCCCCCACGCCGACAAAACCCACTTACCCAGATATATGTTTCTTTCTCATGTTATGTATGATGCACATCTGATTACAGTTTGATTTGGATATATATATTGTGTAAACATTCAACGCAAAGGATTTTGATTTCTATATTTCTCTCATCACTTGTTGCACACATTCACACAACTAGCCTGAAATCATAGGGGAACCACAGGGCCCCCGTCGTTCAAGAAGCTTGTTCAACCTTCCTCCTATCTTAGGGGGAGTATCTAGTCATACCCACTCATCAATACCTCCTTCACACACTCCTGTGAGTGCTACCATCTTGGGATCAGCTTTGCTTGGTTCTACATTACTTGGGTCAACTTCCCAAGGTCATCCGTCCACTCGCTCTCCTTTTCACGGAAGCGGGGGACCTACCTCCTCTCAAGGAGGGAGCACCAACTCACCTAGTCCCCATCAAGGGTTAGGTTCAAAACACAACATGGCTGGAGCTAACCCTCCCCCACCACTACAGATGCCATACTTGGCCTCTCTCAACATACCGGATCTCACCAAACTCACGAATGATCCCATATTGCATGACGCCACATGGCCTGCAATGCTAACCAAACTTACGTAAGACATACCAAAGTTTGAAGGAAAGGCAAGGGATGAACCTGCCAACCATGTCATGACCTTTCATCTATGGTGTTCTTCCAATAGCATCATGGACGATTCCGTCAGACTGCGATTATTTCAACGCACACTTACCAGCCCATCAGCCAAATGGTATGTCGAAGAAAAATCAGGGTCCCATACGACTTTTGAGTCATTAGCCAAGGCCTTCTTGACCTTTTTCCAATTACCCATCCGCCATGACAATGGTCTAGAACTACTGTCTAAATTCAAACAGACCTCAACCACCCACATCATTGACCACATTCATGAGTGGCGTAGGCGACGTAGTTTGTGTAAAGCATAAACCACCAAACAACAGTGCCTTGACTGGTTTCTTAGATCACTTGTCTCCCTACTTGGTAAGGACGTCGCCTCCACCTTCCCTCAATCTGAAGAGGAAGCCATTAGTAAGGCCCAACAATATGACCTCATTTATGCACAGTCAGGATACTTATACACGGTACTTCCTGATCTTCCCAAACCTACGCCATTTGGCCAAGACAAACCTGGGATGTCTCATTCAACAAACAGACTAATAGGTGCCACCACACACCATGGTCCACAACCCCAACCACCACCGATGTATGGAACATCTCAATACCCGCCGGCATATGGGGGAAATTCTTATTACCCCCCACCCCCTTATCAACAACCATACCCTGTTGATATACCTCCACCATCAGTGGACCACCACCGACACCCCCCATACATCCACCTGTTCCCATAACCAGTGGTACCCCCTCAACATCAGCTTATAGTACTAGTGAAAGAACACAGCCTTCCTATGTACCCTATGGATCAGTACCACTACAAAATCCATACTTCCCTTTTCCTGGTCCGCCACAACCCATGGCTCCCCCACATCCACATGCGGGGGTAAATTTTGTTCAACCCTCTGCTGCTCAACAATACCAGAATTTTGAACACTTGAATACAGCCAACCCAACTCATCCATCGAACAATACCAGGAAGAAAGGAAAGAATAGGAATAACAACAATCCTGGTCAAGGCGGGAATCATCCCCCACAACACCAACCCCCTGGGGGCAACCAGAACCAAGGGAGCCAAAACCCCCAAGGGGGAAATAACAAAAAATGACAAGGGTGAAATAATGTTAAAACCATCCACCCTTGTGCCCTTTGTAGTGAGTTCGGTCATTACACTCACCATTGCCCCCATATCGCTGATTTCAAACGGTTGAAAGACTCAGGTGGTCTCCCCCCTACCCCTGCACAAACTACCCCTCAACAGGCACCACAACAGTATGTGAAACAACCCCCTCCCGCCGTACTGCAAAATCCTATTCCACATCAAGGCGTGATAAACACCCAACAGGATGCACAACGTCCCCCACCTCAGGTGGGACAATACCACAACCCTAACAATCCAGCAGAGCGTACCATCCTCCTCACCAGTGAAGAAGAAATCCTTCTGCAAACACGAAATCGTTAGTATCCAGCTGAGTCTACTCCTATCGCTCCAGAGACAAACCCTACACCGACGGGACCCCCGTTGGTGATCCCTCTCCCTTCCTTCGAACCACCATTACGCATTCCTCGCATCCCCTTACGCCGGAATGTCCACAACCCACAGGCTAGGGAAGCTCATAATTATAGCTTGGTAGATGACTTAGCACAATCCCTGGCTGCCATGTCAGTCTTGGAAGTCCTCCAGACTTGTCTGACACAATAGAAATCTCTACTTTTCGCCTTAGGAGCAGTCGACCCAGCTGATACTCGACTCATCACCTTTGACCTTGATAGCTGCGAACCATGCCTTCCCACCTTGGTCGCTATTCAAATACCAGTAAAAATACAGAACATCATCGTCCATCGATGTATCATTGACGAGGGTGCATCTACATGCATCATGTCCAAAACAGTATGGCAAAAACTTGGTTCCCCGGAACTCATACCCTCCGCCATCACATTACGAGCTTATGACAAATGACCATCATCTCCTGAAGGGATCTTCCAAAATGTCCCCGTTGAACTCGGAGGAAAAACCATTCTCATTGATATCGAAGTTATCGACGCCCCACTCGATTACAATATCTTGTTCGGACGTAGCTACATGTATGCTATGAAGGCAGTGGCATCTTCCGTCTTTCGAACAATCATATTCCCCCACAACGGAAAGATTGTGACCATCGACCAAGTCTCACATTATGAGCCAAACCCATCTGCCAATCTCGATAACATTCTTCCTCTCATCCACACCAACCACGACACATACCCACTCGTAGAGATGGGTCCTGGAATTTTCAAAGATCCATCCTTATTAGGGGCATACCATGGAGCACCTCCACTCCTTCCCCTTAATCAAGTATGCATCGTCACATCTAACAAAACTCACACAGAGGATGCTCGTCCCCGTCAGGAGGCTTCAGCCATTCCTAACATCCCAACAGTCGCAGCATCACTCCCACAGGAGCCTCCTGGGAATTCATCGACCTCCACAGTCCACGAATCCACACCCCCTCAGGGACCTAGTCCCATTTGGGAGACAGTTCCCCGACCCCTCACTCAAATTCCCTTCTTTTACCCACCACCCAGTGTAGAAGCTTTCTAGGTAGCCGCAACGCTCACACTACCCAATATGGTGTTAGCAATCCCAATGTGGTATTTACATCCACCTGAGATGGTCCCTCGCCCACAGGAAGGCCTCCCCATGACGATTCCGGTCCTCACCCCCACCCCCCCCACTACCCCCATACTCCCTACCCCCCCTGCTATAGCTGGGGGCAGGAGGAAGAAGAAGGAGCCCAACGCTCCCCTTCCCCCACGCATCCCACCACCTTGCACACTATGCAAGAAAGAGGGCCACCAAACCAACAACTGCCCATCCCTACCTGAATTATGGAATTTGATTCCCCCCAATCCCACTCCACCAACACCCGTCACTACTGCAAGTACCACTACCACCAACCCTTCCAGTAGTAAAGGGTTGAGGACTAAATTTGCGTGTGCTATATGTTTAGAATATGGCCATTACACTCACCATTTCCCAGCACTGCCACATTTTCGATAGACGTTAGCGGTTGTACGCCAGAACTTCCAGAACAACCCATGCCCCACCATGTCCTCTTCAAACATCACTGACATTTGCTACGTCACTACTTCAGTTAATGAACGTATGAGATGCCCTTGCTCTCTCTGCGATTCACTAACCCATTTTACATACCAATGTCCTATGATCCTTGCCTACAGGAAACGTCAAGTGGCCCTACGTCACCAACCCACAGAGGCACTAATTGACATTACTTCACCACTTGAGGATCATCATGTCATTTCTCTAGAGCCCAAGGCCCTCCCATCACCTCCATGGTTCTTACATGACGTCACAAAGGATCTACCCCGCAACCCCCCCAACTCTCATGTTCATACGATGACCCTCCACCCAACCACCACAGGTAACCCTCAGTACTTCAACATATGGTTCATGTCGAGCGAACCCTCACCCTCTGCTCGTACCCCTCCCCTTGCTTTTCTAGTAGGGGGCAATCACACTAGCACTGAGATCACTCATCACGACCCCTTATATTCCCGTCATTTCCAAAACGACGAGGAAATACTGGAAGAGCTACACAACCCAGACTCTCCCTGGGACGCACTACATCATCGTGCACTCTTCCTCCCACAGGAATCCCTCATGCCTCCTAATCAAAACCCCATGTACGCGGTCGAAACCAAATATTTTATCCCATCTGGGCCTATCTATTGGTTCAAAAATCCCATTCCTGCCCCTGACGCGTTTGAAGAAGGCAACATGGCTAACATTTCCCCCACCATCAAAATCGACATTTCCATTAAAAACGACGTCGTTGAAGAAATCATCATTGGAGCTGCTTGCACTCCTCAAGAAATTACCGCATATAAAGCCCTCTTCCAAGAATACCGGGACATTTTGTCCTGGTCATACATGGAGATGCCTGGTCTTGACCCATCTATTATCGAACATCGCATCGACACCTGGCCTGACATCACACTAGTTCGCCAGAAATAGCGACCGCTACACCCTTCCAAGGCCGCGGCTATCAAAGCCGAAATTGACAAATTACGTACGGTCGGGTTTATTTATCCCATCGCTTACACTTCATGGGTTTCCAACCCTGTACCCGTCGACAAAAAACAGGGCACTATCCGCGTTTGCACAGACTTTCGCGATCTCAATAATGCATGTCCAAAAGACAAATTCCCAACGCCTTTCATCGACCAGATTATCGATGACTTCGCTGGCCACGAGGCTCTCTCCTTTATGGATGGATTCTCTAGCTATAACCAAATTCAAATCCACCCTGCCGATCAATACAAAACCACATTCATTACCCCATGGGGTACTTTCGCATATAATGTCATGCCTTTCGGCTTAAAAAACGCCGGCGCAACCTTCCAGCGGGCGATGACATACATATTTCATGATCTAGCTGAAATCATCCTTGCCTACTTGGACAACCTCACAACTCGCTCCAATAAACGCACCCAACATCTTGATGATTTACGAATCATTTTTCAACGGTGTCGACAGTATAACATCCGCTTGAATCCTCTCAAGTGTGTATTCTGTGTCATCGCTGGGCGTCTCCTCGGTTTCATCGTTTCCCAAAGTGGCATTACTGTGGACCCCCTCAAAGTCAAATCCATCACCAAAATTCCACCTCCACGGAATTTACGACAACTGCAGAGTCTACAGGGCAAAGCTAACTTCCTCAGATGCTTTGTTCCTGATTACGCCATACGCGCACATTGTTTCCTTCGCTTACTACGTCACGACATCCCCTTTCATTGGGACAATTATGCCCAATAGTCATTTGATGATCTCAAAACAACACTTTCAAATGCACCTTTGATTAGTGCACCTAACTACAATCGCGACTACATCCTCTACATATCAGCATCAGCTGTATCAGTAGCCGGCGTACTTGTCCAGCTCGGAGATGACAATCATGAACATGTCATTTACTATGTTAGTAAGAACCTTTCAGGACCACCCTTGAAGTACAAACATGAAGAGAAACTTGCTCTTGCAGTCCAGAAACTGCGCCATTACATTCTGCTTCGAACCACCAAGGTCATCGCAGACTCCAACCCTATGCAATACTTGCTCAGTCGTCGACAAGTTAACGGAAAATTCGCTCGATGGATCGTTATCCTACAGGAGTACGAACTCGAGTTTTCAACACCTAAGAGTAAGAAGGCCCTCATTCTCGCTGAACTTGTCACGGACCTCCCCTCTGACACCACCAATACCCCCATCAACACCGACTTCCCTGACGAACATCTCTTTTACATCGCCTCAGATGATCCTTGGTATGGCGACCTCCTCGTCTACCTACGAAATCAGAAGTTCGGTCAGCACCTTTCATGAGATGATCGTCGACGTATTCGCCATCAAGCCCCCCGCTATCTCCTCATCGGAGACATCCTATATCGGCGGGGCGTTGACACCATTCTTCGTCATTGCCTGACTATTGACGAAGACGACAGAGTCTTAAACGACTTCCATAGCGGTGCATGTGGGGGCCACATTTTGGGTATCTCCATGGCTCAGAAGATTATCCGAGCCGGTTATTTTTTGCCTACCTTATTTTACGATTGCATTCATGCCGTGAAATGATGTGAGCAATGTCAGCTCTACGCCAACAAAGCCCGAGCACCCCCCGCTCTTCTTCACCCTGTCATTACCGCGGGTCCCTTTTGTAAATGGGGCATCGAATTTATGACTTGTAATTCCCCCCTCCAGCAATGGTCACAAATACATTGTTGTCGCCGTGGATTACTTCACCAAATGGGCCGAAGCTATGCCCACTTTCAACAACACCGCTGACACTGCAGCACGTTTCTTCTTCAACCACGTCATATCCCATTTTGGCATACCACTCCAACTCGTTTCCAACCATGGGAAACACTTTGAGAATGAGATCTTCGTCGAACTCTCTTCTCGGTTAGGCTTCTCTCACGAGTTCGCCTCACCATATTATCCTCAATCAAATGGACAGGTCGAGGCAGTAAACAAAGTCCTCAAGACCATGTTACAACGTACGGTTAATAAACACAAAACCAACTGGCATCACATGTTATTTTCCGTGCTATGGTCTTATCGGACAACAGTAAAAACCACCACGGGTTTCACGCCATTCCATTTAGTCCATGGGGTTGAGGCAACTCTTCCCATTGAGTGCGAAATACCCACCTTACGCACCGCAATTGAGCTATTACCTGACACTGCTCCAATGGAGCAGCGCTTTCTAAACTTGGAGTCACTGGATGAAGATCGTCGATCTTCATTACAGAACAACGAGGAAGATAAAAAATGATCCAAAGCTACCTTTGATCGCCATGTCAACCTTCGTTCATTCCGCGAAGGCGACCTCGTCTTGGCCTATGATATCGCTCATGACACCTTTGGCCACAGCAAATTCGAATCACTCTGGCATGGCCCTTACATCATCCAACATTGCCTCACAAAAGGCGCATACATCTTGGCCTCCCCCGAAGGCCTCTCACTCAAGGAACCCGTCAATGGGTTATACCCCAAGAAGTTTTATGCTTAAAAGTAGTCACACTACTTTAGGTCATTTTATTTTTTCTAGTGTTTTTAATCTTTTTTCTCTCACCCCTCTCGTCTAAAACTATCCTTTGTGCTATTGACAGATGCTTCCTTCACCATCTTACCACATTGGTTACGCCGACGACACCAGCCATTGGACACAAAATCTCGCTTCGGCGGCTTGGGCTTTATACACCCCCTCACATGAAATGCTCCATTCAAGCGGCATATGTTTGGGGTCAACAACCAACAACCAAGCCGAATATACTGTTGTCATTTTCCTCCTAGCCGACGCCCAGCGTCATCATATTCGTCAGCTTAGCGTCTTCCTCGACTCTCAACTAGTCGTTCTCCAGCTCAACAATGTATACCGTGTACACGATCCGTGCCTCTTTCACAAATACCTGCAGGTTAGACTGTTATCTCGACATTTTGATTCCATTACATTTACACATATTCCAAGACAATTGAATCAAACAACAAATGAAATAGCTAACATAGTGTTAGATTGGCATATATCACATCAAGCTTCACATACATAAAACATCTCATACATCCTGTCACAGCATATAGATAAGATAGACATCATCATCATTATCAACAAAAAACATATGTAAACAATACCAGGATCCCAAAAATGATGTATACTCATATATATATATATATATATATATATATATATATATATATATATATATATANTATATCAAGGCCTATCAGGCCATCCGAATGTTTACATACAAAAAATGCATATGCCCACAGGCCAGTGCCACACCTCAGTACAAAATCGGCTCACCAGCCTATATATGATCAAAAAGTATACAATATACATCTATCAGGGGGCCTTTATCGCACCCCCAGCTGCTCCTCCCTCAGGAGGAGGTGGTGGCCCAACCCCCACCTGCCCCAGGTGGTGGTGGTGGAACACTTGCAGGACCCTCCTGCCCCGGCGGCAGGCATCCACTAGTCATGGAGGCAAGCACAACTGCCTGTCGCACGATCGACCGCCATGGTGGCGGTAACCCTATGCACTGCTCCAGTAACCCCTCGTCCTGGATGCAAATCCACATGCCCTCGGGCACATCCTGTAACACCATCTCCAGACGACGGCGTAGATCATCCAAATCCACTTTGGCTGTCGCCGGAGAAGCATGTGACGACCCTGCACCAGGATCGTCGAACCGGCATCTCCTCGCTGCCCTCTCAGGCTCTGCAGGTCGCCCCGTAGCCTCATCTCGTCACCGCCTCTCTCCATGTGGAGGTCTCTCCGGCTCTCGCTGAACCGACGCTCTATACAACTCCACCTCGTGCTCGCGAGGTGCCAAATCTGCACATGCACAAAACAACCAACACACAATCGTATCAGTATCTATCATCATAAATATAAATTGGTATATCAAAATCACAACATAAATCAAAACATACAAAACTCAACATACCTCGGTGATCAAAAACCTCCCCAGGAGGCAATACCATATCCGGATCATCCTGGAAGTCCACCCCAGTATAGGGGTAGCGAAGTATGACCTGCGGCATCTGCCGCCATATCTACGCCACCTACACCGTAAAGTAATGCCCACCTTCACCACCACCGTGGCGAACCAAAAATGATGACCACCGCCTCAAGCGGGGCTCTCGTGCCCCTAGCGCCTCCAGTAGAACCCTCAGGCACAACATCGACACCCTCTCTAGAAACCAGGCTACCAGGATAAAGTCGAACGTAAACTCCACGGTACCTGTGGACCGACAACGGTCTAACTGTGTGATCATCCGCGCGTGCAATGTCAAACCCCAGGCGAACCGCTCACGGCCCACCATCACCCTCTCCATCACCAGCAGCTGGCCACCACTGATCCGTTCGGTCGCCAGTGACCCATACACCTGAACAATCATCGCCGCTATGCAATGATGCAGCAATAAATCTAGACCACTGATACTCACTACAGTCCCCGAGATGTAGTTCTCACCAGAGCAATATCATCGGGCGACGTCATCCAAGTGAGTATCCCTCGACAGCACAGGCTCTGCCGGCAGCAGTGTCCCCCGGAAGGGGAGCCCAGTCAAGAAATAGATATCCTCCACCGCAGTGAAGGGGATCTGCTCTCCTCGCACGAGGAAGCAGTGCAGATTTGGGCTCCACATCTGGAGCAGGAACTGGAGTAAGTACTCATGGGCCCGTATCAACAGGCACTCAAAAAACTTTAGCAACCCACTAGTTGCTAAAGCCGCTCTAATTGCAGGCCCTGCATTGGCCACAACATCTCGCAACTGTGACCAGTCTCGCTCATGCCACCGGACGTCCATAATCATTGCTAGCCACCTACACACAACACAGAGTCCTATATCAGCTTATGCAACCATTCAATGCATCAAAAAGACTCATTTTTTACCCCATAAAACTTCCCTCAAAGGCGTGTTTTTCTTTACCCACAGGCGCGCACATATGCGCGCCTGTTCACTACACAGATGCGCATATCTACGTGCCTGTTGATTCAACAGGCGCGCTCGCAAGTGCGCCTGTTCATTGCACAGGCACGCTCTTAAGCGCGCCTATCCAAGTTACAGTCGTGCACTAGTGCGTGACTGTCCACCCCACAGGCGCGCCTCTCAGGCGCGCCTTAAATTTCTACTCACGCGCACCAATGCGCGTCAATTCTGAGGACAGGTGCACATGTATGTGTGCCTTCCACTGAATCGCCCGCGCATACGGGCCCACATCCTATGAAAAAACCCCTTAAACCCCCTGTACGGCCCCCCGTACCTACCCTACCCAAAAATTGGAAACCTATTTCTATGCAGGATGATCAGACCACTAACCTGATACTCGCACACCGTCGATCGGATACCCCATGCTCCCTGAAACTCCAAATCTCCTCTGCAATCTGCTCGTCCAGTCACTGTAGCAGCAGGTA
>ML777459.1:1039784-1056285 GCA_009831015.1 Picea engelmannii | reverse complement strand
TCATTACCCTTTAGGGATGGGAGTCCCGATAGTCTTTCATCATGTCATGAATCAGCCACATACTCTTTCTCTTCATTTTGCTAGCTTTCCCACATGGACTCCCGGATTATCTCTTTATGGTTCTATTTTTTACCTGCACCTCCATAGGTTCATGAGCCCTCCATTTCATCCACACTCAGTTTGCCCATCTGCGAACCTACCCTCATTTCACCTACCTCATATAGAAACTCACCAATGGGGCCCCCAACCTTCATCAATTTCCCAAGACAATTTTGCCCTCCCTGGGGCACACATTTCACACTAGGGCACCCGTTTCTGTATTTGTACATTTCTCCCCAAAATTATTCATTATTTATTGTACAAACACCTTTATTTCCAGTCATTACATTCTTTGTCGTCACCGTTGGTGACTTGCTTTCTTTTGGCCACACGCAGCCCATGTCACCCTTGGTTGGAGCATTACTTATCATTTACCCTTGTCGGCATCGTCCATATATTCAGAGTACTCCATAGGTCGGTTACCTCTACCCTCTGAATTTGTTCACCTTGTCCCGCCTCTGGCACAACTTAGCACCAGTCTTGTCGTCCCCTTGACACTCGACCTTGTTACACGGTTGTGGCCACTATTTCTCTCATACATCCTCCAGCCAAGGGCAGTCTTGAGTCATCCCACTTCTTGACTTCGTCCATGTACCTCTGCCACTTCCTCACCTTAGTAGATTCCACAGAGCCCTTTTTTGCTTCTGGGAGTCGCGTCCCCCTTTTGTCGACATCAGCACACTTTTCCAGAAGGGCGACAGTATCTTGATTCTCATTCTCTATTTTAATGAGAGATCTCAGACGGAACAGGGTGACACACCATTGCTCCCTGCTGTCGTTGGCCCCCATAACATTCAACGCCAACACTCTCTCATGTTATGGTGGGTCTTACTTTGCGACTATTGCAGTTATTTTTGTCATTTTCTGAAGACCTCTGAACTTGGTAGGGCCATCAATGCCCACATCATCGTCGTTGCTTATTACCGCGATCATTGCCTATTATTCAGAGTATGTTCCTTTGAAAAATTGTCTTCTTCCTTTATCATTACCACCCCCGAGGGCGCTGCAGTTGTCTACACATACACTTCTGTCATCTTTTGTCAGAGTTACATAACACGAGCATGGGGCATGCCCGCCTCGTTTGTACACAATTGTATATTTTTCTGCACAACTATCAGAAGGTCGGGTCCTACCGGTTCCTTTTTCCTCCAACGGATCGCTCCGAACTGTCCCACTATTGCTTTCCCTTACAAAAACACTCTCAGTAGAAGAAACATTGATGGATTTCGGCTATACGTATGCTCCTAACCTCACCCATCAAGGGGCATCTGTTATCACTGAAATTTCGTCCGCACATGGCGACAAGAACTCCACATCATCAAAACAACAATGAAGTCATTCATGGCACTGAATTAATTTCACAGCATTCCAGAAGGGTCAAAAACTATACAAAGTAACAAAAATTGAAGGGCGCTTCACAGTAGTTTGGTGCGCGTGCACATGCGCAGGACAAGAACATACTCTGCGCACACGACGTGCGGCTGTCAATGACAAAAACCGCGCACCTGCTAAAACGACACATTTATGAATTGGCTGACCTCTCAACCACTTACGGACCAGCTCCCAATCTGATTTGACTCCCAAATCCAAGCTGAATCTGCAGGGTAGGCGGGTTAATGACCTAATGAAGCCCTAAAGAGCCCCTTTTCACACTTTGAAGAGGTTACATAATCGCCCGGTGATCTGCTATAAAAATCCATGAAGGAACATTGTTTTTGTAAGGAATTCCAGGTATTGTTATGCTGCTAAGATTGTCAAGGGCTCATTCTTTGACGATAACACATCGGAAACATTTCATAGAGCCGTTCGCCTCTCCATTGAGCAGATGTGCTGGGAGTTCTTTCACTATCAGTTTTATTTCTTTGCATTGTAAGGAAAGCAAGTTCGTGAGGGCCTCAAGAGCCTTCCTTTGGGGGAAGAAGGAACCACAGTTCCCTTCCTTCATCGTGCTCTGATTTCATCAATAGACCAACTCAAAACCATTGGTGATATCGGTGTCTTTTTTTGTTTATTGTTTCTTTATCCATATGTTCACAGTTTAGTTTGTTTTTGTTTAAATCTTGCTTGTAGTTTGTTTTGTTTCCTATAACCCTTTCCTCCACAGCTGTCACACTCTGCAAGAACCAACAGGGCGTGTAAGCCCCCTCGATTTTCTCACCAGGTGACGAATTGGGTGCGAACACAGAGGTGATAATAGAAGAGGTTGCATCTGTTGTTGGAAGACCACACAAAACCTTGGAACAGCCAGAGATACCAGAGCACCCAGTGGTGGAAACATCACTCAGTGGAGAAAATTCACCACCTTCCTATAGAGTGCTCGGAAACATGGCAGAAGAAGAGGGAAACACAACCAATGAAACATAGACATTTGGATTCCCCATACTGGATATGACTAAAGACGTTTCTATGAAGAACATTCCATTATCTTCACTTCCTCATTTCAGAGGTATGTCAATAGAAGACCCTGACTAATTTTTATTTGAATTTGACATATTGTGTAGGAGTTATAACTACACAGATAATGCTAAAAAATTAAAACTTTTCCCAGCCACACTAAAAGATTCGGCACTATGGTGGTTCATGAGCTTAGGGGAACACACAATTTTGTCTTGGGATGGTATGATGGAGACCTTCCTCCAGAAATACCAGGATTACTGCAGACCTAGGGATGCTAGGAATGATATATTCAAAATGCAATAATCAGAAGAAGAAAGCCTAGAAGACTACTTAGAAAGGTTCTTATACAATTACCAAAAGACTAAGCAGTTTTTCTTAGATACAACTACAATTTGGACTATCTTTCTAAAGGGGGTGAGGGACGATTGCATTGAAGTGTTAAACCTTATGAGTTCTGGGGAAATCTAAAACAGGGAAAACTATAAGGGAACCTACCAACAAAATTGCTAAACCCACATCCGGAAGTGTCAAAAGGATTGAGCTAGGAAATCTATTGGAAAAATTTAAAACAAATATTCTACACACCATCAGTTCGCAACTAGATACCATGCAAATTAAAAGAAAACAAGAGGAAGAAAAAGCTGTGTTAGGAATATTTTGTCATCAGTGTAGGAGGAAACACCCTGAAAAGGAATGCCCCCTTAATGTTATTGAACTCTATGGGATTTTCACAGAGGACCATCCTACTAATGAATGCCCTTCTCTCCCTGGACTCAAGGCCATGTTCAAGGGGGGAGGAGAACTTGAGACATCTTACCCCCCTAGGAGACCATGGAGACAACAAAACCCTAGCATGTTTTCCAACCCAAGTATACAATACCCCCAACAACAATGGGTACCTCCCATGTCCTATCCTCAGTGGTCAACACAAAACCAACCTTGGCAACAGGGGTGGAGAGGACCTGTATATGAAAATGTCACCTTTCAACCAACAAATTTTCCCACCTATCCACAATATCCTTTGAATATTTCACAATTGCTCCCAGGTTTTAACCCCCCCACGCTTCTTCCACCCCCACAGCCACAACAACCACTTGCACTACCCATGAATCCAAATATGCAACAACCAATGCAAGCTGCACCCATCCAAAACCCTCCTCGGCCTACTCCTATTCCCGCAAAACCTATCCCTAACCCAAATAATACACCGACACAACCTATACAAAATGTTGAAGTACAAACCTTTCCTACATATGTAATAACACCAGCTCCATTTAATGGAATTGAATTAAGGTCAAGAAAGATTGTAAACAAAACAAGTCCCACTATGGTCATTCTAGAGGAACACGTGCATAATCACACAAACCAAGAGGAACAAATAGGTGCCCAAACGGTTCAAAGAGAAGAACAGATGACTGATCCAATGAACGAACAAAGAAACACTCCAGTACCAAAATAAATCCCTTCTCCCAACTCCTTTGCAGCAGAAACACCCCATGAAGTGAACCCCCCTTACCCAGAAAGGATTCTCATAAAGAAAACTGAGGAACCTCTAGAACATAATCTAGAGACTGAACTCCAGAATATATGCATAAAGATCCCACTACTATAGGCTATTAAAGACATACCTATCTATGCTAAAATTGTAAGGGACCTTTGCATTAAAAAGCTAGGGAGAAAGAGGAAGGAACCTCTTGTCATACGAGTGGTAGGACAGTTATCCGAGTTTATAACAAAAATGCCTTCCAAGCATAGTGATCCAGGGAACCTAGTGGTAACCATAGAAATCAATGGTGTTGCCTTGCCTAACACATTAATTGATCTAGGGGAAGCAATAAATGTGATATCAGTAAACACTATGAAAACACTGCAACTAGATCATTTAAGACCTACACAAACTTTGCTAGAGCTTGCAGATAAATCATTCATCACCCCACCAAGAAGTTTAGATGATATAACAGTGGCATTGGCCTCTTGGGAATACCCTGTGGATTTCTTGGAAATCCATCCCAAATCCCCCAACAGGACACCCAGTGGTACTAGGCCGACCTTGGTTGGCCACTGCTGATGCATTCATCAGTTGTCGATCTGGAGAAATGACAATTTCCAATGGCACTCAAAGTCAGAAACTTATCCTTTTTCCCCCTGCCCAACTAGCCATGGAAGTCCCTCTCTGGTTGGAGAATCTGTATGGGGATGAGGACTGTACCCAGCCCTTGTTGACACTTGAACAAGTAAAAGGAGTACAAGAACACTCTGAAGAACAAATCTTAAGTCTACTCTCGGCTGCTTCGGCATGCATTGACTATCCCCAATCTTTCCCCAACTACACACACACCTTTAGCCCTGAATTTCAAGAAATTTGGCACCCTTCTACTTCTACAACAACCACTCTTTTGCAAATAGAGGAAGGGAAGGAGTCTACTATCCAAGCTGTAGAAATAAGACCTAGGAAGTCCCAGTATATCAATGCCAGCCTAGAAACAGATCAACAACAATAGCTGGTACAAATGATTTAGGGGTAATCCGATGCGTTTGCATGGTATTACTCTGACATGAAAGGGATCCACCTAGATACATGTATGCATCATATTTACACTAACGATAAAATCATACCTATCCGATAACCCCAGAGAAGAATGAACCCAGCCTTGAAAGATATAGTAAAGGAAGAACTCCAAAAACTCCTACAAGCCAATTTCATTTACCCTATATCAGATAGCAAATGGGTCTCCCCATTAGTTATTGTACCAAAGAAAAATGGGAAATGGAGGATTTGTGTGGACTTTTGAGAGCTAAACAAGGCCACCTATAGAGACTACTTCCCTTTACCTGTCATAGATCAGGTCTTGGATACTTTATCTCGGAAGAGGTACTTTTCTTTTCTGGATGGGTTTAGTGGCTACAACCAAATACAAATTTCATCAGAAGACCAAGATAAGACCACATTCACTTGCCCCTGGGGAACCTATTCTTATAGGGTTCTCCCCTTTGGGTTATGTAATTCCCTTGCTACCTTTCAGGGGGTTGTCTTGGCTATTTTTTCCGATCTGACCAATGATTGTGTGGAAGTCTACATGGATGACTTCATGGTATAAGGGAATGATTTCCAACAGGCATTGGATAATTTGAAAAAGGTATTGGTTATATATAGAGAGACCAACCTCTCACTTAGTCACGAAAAATCAAGAATGATGCTCACTAAAGGAATCATTCTAGATCACCACATCTCCAGTACCCGAATAAGAGTGGACCCTACCAAAATTGACATTATTTCCCAAATTAAGATCCCTAGTTCACAAAAGGAAATCAAAAGTTTCTTAGGGAATGTCAGCTACTATAGGAGGTTTATTCAAAATTTTACAAACCTAGATGCCCCCCTTTTCAAACTACTAATGAAAGATGTTGAATTCTGTTGGGATGAGCAATGCAAAATCTCCTTTGAAATCTTAAAAACAAAACTTTCAAGTGCTCCTTCTTTGAGAGGTCCAAACTAGTCTCCTCCTTTCCATATCTGTACAGATGCCTCAGATACCACTTTGGGAGATGTATTAGGACAAAGGGAAGGGAAAATTCCTTATGCCATATACTTTGTTAGTAAGAACCTCTCACCTACTGAAGCAAACTATACTGTCACAGAGAAATAATTCTTATCAGTAGTACATGCCATCAACAAGTTTAGACACTATATAACATGATATGAAGTTTTTGTGCACACAGATCACTTATCTATTAGATTTATAATGAATAAACCTGTTACAAATGCTAGAATAACTAGATGGCTCTTGTTACTACAAGAATTTAATATCACTATCATAGACAGACCTGGAAGAGATAACTTGGTCATTGATTTTCTGTCTAGGCTTATCCATACAGGTGACAGTACTCCAGTAGATGATGATTTTCCGGATGAGAATTTATTTTCCATTTCTACTTTCACCCCTTGGTATGCAGACGTAGCCAACTATTTGGTAACTGGAAATTTTCCTCAAGGTATGACATCCATAGAAAAACAGAGAATCATTTAGCTAAGTGCCAATTATATGTGGCATGAAGATACCCTATACCGAACAGGACCTGATTTGGTAATAAGAAGATGTTTCCGAGAAGATGAAATGTAGGATATCTTCAGAGCCTACCATGATGGCCCATGTGGAGGCCACTTTGCTGACAAAAGGATATCTTACAAAATCCTACAATCTGGCTATTATTGGCTGACCATTTTTTAAGATGCAAAGAAATATGTGGCCAGCTGCGATGATTGCCAAAGAATGGGAAGACCTACATCGGTCGATGAAATTCCACTCCAAGCCCAAGTAGTAATCAAACCCTTTGAAAAATGGTCCTAAGACTTTATAGGACCTATCAATCCCATTTCCTGGAATAAAAAGTACATATTAGTTTTCACAAACTATGTAACAAAATGGGTAGAAGCCAGGGCCCTGTATTCAACCAATGAACAATCTGTTGTAGATTTTCTCTTTGAGGAAATTTTCACTTGTTTCGGGGTACCTCAGGAGATAGTCATTGATCAAGGAACACAATTCACCTCAAATTTGGTTAAGGCCCTCACTGAACAATACAATATCAGACACAAAAAGTCTTCACCCTATCACCCCCAAGCCAATGGCCAAGTAGAATTGACCAACAAAGTAATAGAGGCCATCCTCACTAAGATTGTTCAGCTACATCACAAAGACTGGGTTGATAGTTTTCTTGAGGCCTTGTGGGCCTATAGGATAGCGTAGAGAAATAAAACAGGCCATACACCATATGAGTTGGTATATGGGAAGCTGGTACTATTGCCCATAGAGTTTCAGGTAAAGACCTTCAAAACTTCCATGGAATTAGGAATGGACCTGAATGAAGCTAAAAAATAGAGGTTATTACAATTGAATGAGCTTGATGAGATAAGACAATATGCTCTACAAAGAACCACCCTGATACAAGAACAAAGGACCAAATGGCATGACAAGTACATTAAACAGAAGTCCTTCCAGCCAAGTGATTGGGACCTCCTATATGATAGCAGATTTAAAAATTTGAAAGGCAAACTGTCTACCAGATGGATGAGGCCCTATGAGGTTGATACAGTATATGACAATGGTGCAGTAAGGATAAAAACTATTGATGAAAAGTAGACTTCCCTTGTTTTAAATGGACATCGGCTGAAGGTTGATCACAAATCGCTATCAAAGTTGGATTTTGTCAAAAATGCTCTTCAGACTGCCAAAATACAACTGGTAAGCGAGAGAGTTTTCCCTCCTGCTGACGTACCATAGTAAGTTCAAATTGTATAAATGCATTTTCTGTACATAGGTGTTTCATGAGATGATTTTTTTATATTTTTAACTAACAAAGACAAAAGAAAAATTGGTGGTGTTCCCATGTAGATAAACAAATAAGGAGGACAACTACCAGAAAGAGTCTTCTTTAAGTTTTTCAGACTCTTTAAAATTGAAAACACCGGTGAGTAGGAACTGGCCCGGGCTCGATAAAAATCCACGGGACAGTATAGAGAGTCTTATTTAAGTTTTTCAGACTCTTTAAAATTGAAAACACCGACGAGAAGGAGCTGGCCCAGGCTCGACAAAAATCCATGGGACAGTGTAGAGAGTTTCCTTTAAGTTTTTCAGACTCTATGAAACTGAAAATATCAGTGAGCATTGACTAATCTGGGCTCGATAAAAATCCACAGAAAAGTAGTAGTTAGGATTATTATCGTGTTGTAATAAAAGAGGAAATGTCAGAAAAAGTGTGGTCACATTGGTTCTAGAAGAAAAGGAGTTATGTCATCTCAGTTACTGGTCATTACAGAGTACCCTCCTGTTATAAATCTTTCCTGCATTATTTATCTATAAACTTGGTAACTGTAGGGTTTTTCAGACAGATTTGACCATAGAACACCAACTATTTATATAAATCACTGTCACCAGAATCAGTGTCAAGATTTTTAAGCTCAAGAAAGATCATTTTTTGCTTATCTCGCATCGATGATCACCTCTATGTATGAAGGGCCACCAAATCATCTCGTTGTGCCTATCCAGTGTCGGATCCTATCCAGTATAAAAGAAGGGGCCCTGCGCTATTCCTGTACCAATTGCAAATTTTACACACAGGTGATCCGACACTCAGACAATCAGGTGATCCTGTACCAACTGCAAATTTTACACACAGGTGATTCGACACTCAGGTAATCAGGTGATCCTGTACCAACTGCAAATTTTACACACAGGTGATCCGACACTCAGGTAATCAGGTGATCCTGAACCGACTGCAAATTTTAAACATAGGTGATCCGGCACTCAGGTGATCCTGTACCAACTGCAAGTCTTACACATAGGCGATCCATCACTCAGGTGATCCCGTATCAAATTCTACACATAAGTGATCCAGTACTTAGATGATCCAGTACTGGTAAGAATATGACGGGTAAATTTCATCACGTTTCTAAGTCGCTGTCAAATTATTAGTGTGAGGACATACATATTCTACATTTGTTTTTCGTATTATTTAAAGGAATTAGACTAAATATGTGTTTAGAACATCTGATTGCTCTTGGATCATGACGTACCCCTATTTTGTCACGAATCTCTATAGAAATCTTAGACCTCACCGCCATAAGAAGGAAGTGTCCTACGAAACAACAAAAATGCAAAATCATGATGTCTTTTATCGAATCAAACTCCCACTGTCTATCTGATAAATAAACCCCATGATTAGTTGCCATACTATATGAGACGATGTGAACCATGAATCTCAGCATATCAAGTAATGATCCCAATCGATTTCATATACACAAGTCCTGATCATAACGACCACCTCCTTTCGTAAATGTCGTCCGCCACCAAGCTTCCCACAAATCCGGAAACCGTTAGTAGATCCGACTTACCTCGCCATATCATCATGAGTATCGACGTGACCGTTGTAATCTACACTTCCATTCATAAACTCTCCTCTGGATGGATCCGCCATCCAGATGAGAATTATTTACCCTTGTTATCATACTATCTACAGACACCCTATGCCTTCGTATCTTGTATGTTTCTCCCAACCGATACTCTATCATCTGGTACTCACCCGCAACCTTCTGTCTATGCCTTATTCGCCCAAGAGAATTGCTTAAAATAGTATGGGGGTCGATAGGCATGAGCCAATATTTCAAATATACAAAGAAACCACAGAATATCAGGCTTGTAAGAAAAAATATGAATAGGCAGGTTGGGTGCCGTTCTTGGAGAAATTCAAGGGCCATCATGAGGGAATTTCTCTCATCTTTGCACAAACATATGATGGAGAGAATGTGTAGCTTGGGTATGTGAAGCTAAAAATTACAGAGGCCACTATAGCAGAGGCTACGGGTCTCCCGATGGCTAGAGAAAGATACTTCAAAAGAGTAATCGTAGAGAAAAAGCTCTGTCAAAAATTCCTCAAACCAGAACATCACAACCCCAACTAGACCAAGGGTGTCCCTCAGAGATATATCAAAGAAAAATACTGGACAATGCTTATAAGTCTGCAGAAATACCTCACCTATGAGGGAAGGTATGTCATGACCTTCATCTATCATTTAAAGCTTTTGTCACATTTTGAGGGAGGGCCAGAGATAATTTTTCCCCATTTTTTATGGATGAGTCTAAAGAAAATGGCAAGAGGGGTGAGGTCATTTTCTAATAAACCCGAGACCAGTATTCATCATCACGGTTTAATCAAACTTCTGGTTGTTCATGCTCTAAAAACACAAGGGGGTAGTTGGAAACAGTTGCTCCAACAAAGCTTCGCTCAAGAGATATTCAAGTCGGTCGAGACACAGGAGGTAGGGACACACAGTGAAAGCTCAAGAAGAAAAGAAAAGAAAGATATGGCATCAGAAGGTAAAGAATACACTATTGCACCCAAGTCCTCTCAGCTCATTGAGAAATCGGTGACAGAAAAGTCTGTCATGGGAGAGCCTGTTATATCAAGAAAGAAGACAACCACTCAATTCCTGAGAGTAAGCTCTACTTTGGTTCAAAGGGGTAAAATATGAAAGGAGGGCTCAAAACCATGTGGTCAATCATATAGCATTCCCAAAAAAATTATGGAAATGCCATGAGAACCAGCGAGTCAAATAGAGCAGACCCCTGACTCCCAGTTACAAAAAAAGAAAAAGTCTGCACTAGTTGAAGCGTCTATCTCAATCCTACTCCCTAAAGAATGGCCACAAAATAAGAAACAAAAGAAGGAGATGGATCAACAGAAGATTTTACAAGAGCCAACTGTAAAACCCCCTCCAAAATACCCTAAAGAATTGAAAAGTATTTATGAAGTTACTCTGCCTTCCCAAAGCTTAGTTGGAGGCTTGAAGGAGGCTGCTAAGGTGACAAGTAAAAATAGAAAGAAACCAGAAGGAAAGGAGGCACAAGTTCCAGAGTCCACACCTCAATCTTCCAGGTTAGGAATACGGGTTTTCCATCAAAAGAAAACCCCATAATTTATAGTTCAATCCCGCAAGATAAAGGTCCAATCAACACAGGAGGTACAGATGTCCAGGCCTGCCCCTATCAGTAAATATAAGAAAAGGAAACTGTTTGAAGAAACTCCTACCCTTGTCAGCAAGTCTAAGAAAGCCTCGCCACCCATACGCAGGACCACCATAAGTATGGCTAAACAGGAGACAATTCCAAACATACCATCCCCTCAAAGAGAACCTATGGATATTCCAAGTTCTCTAGACAAAGAGAGTGGTTGGGGAGATGCCACAAGTGAAATAGAAGGACTGGTAACAATAAGTGAGATGTAAGGATTGGTAACAGAGACTTTGATGGATTTGAGGAAGGGAGAAGAAGCTCGAAAGGTGGTCACTCAGGAAGCATTCACACTGAGTCCAGGCAAATCCTTGAGCAGACGAAAGATGATGATAAAGGTTTTGAGGAGTCTTAGGAAAGAAAAAGAGGCTCGAGAGATGGTGGCCAAGGAAGTACTCACACCAAGTCCAAACCATCCCCTGAATGAACCAACATTATTAATACAAATTGAGAGATTGAAACAAGAAATTGAAGAATACAAAATATTGGACAGACATATCAAGGCAGAGAATGCAAAATTGAAGGAACAACATGCGGAGGTCTCTGCCAAACTTAACAAAGTCTTGCGATTGGTCCACTACGCTAGGGTGATCAAGAAGGAATTAAAGAATGAAGCTTCCAATGATAACATTTTGAAATCTGAGGAATGACAGAGGAGGGTCCAATTATACAAAAAAAAAATTGGGTATCAGTTTTTTATAACATTGCATGAGGACTTGCAACATCTTCAGCATGGGGGAAATGTTGAGTCTCCATTTTTCCATAAGATAATACCCTATCTTACCCTCTATCTAAGTCTTTTTTCCTCTGTTAGAAACCTATACTGGACTATTCCCTCCCAAAATACATGTCTAATAGCTATGTCATGTCTACAAGAGGTAATTGGTGATTTAAAGCATGTTTGTTTAACTTTCTTTAATTAATTTAATTGAAAATGTTTTATTTTGTATAGTTTTAATAATTTGATTCGTGAGCAGTCTCTTCGGCACTACCAGACACCATGTAATCCAATACCTAATCCATTCAAATACCCAAGACAGTTTTGATCCAATACCAAGACGTGCGTTATTCCAATACTCCTTGCTCTATTCTATTCCAATACCAGACTTGCGACTGTGTGCAATCCGGTACTAAAACCTCTGTTTTGGGATGTGCCAGTTGGACCTAGATAATGGTGGAGATTTTGAGAAGACAGTTGGATAGAAGCGTCCGAGTTAGTTCTCTAGTTGCAAGAGACTCTATCGCTCATGCACTTTATGTCTTGAGGATGGAGTCGACTCCTCAAAATTCGATGTAAATCTTAATTCTGGAATTTCCCGAAGTGTTTAATGTTTATCCATAAATATTGGTAGTATAGGCTTACCTTATATAAGGAATGTTGTGTAGAAAGGAATGTAAGAAATATATGATAAGAATTAGACAATACTTGTTGTTGTCATGTATGAAGTAAAAGATTGTTGATCCAATTTACTAGTTGAATTAATACAGAAGATCTTTTATGACAATTCTTGGATGTGAGTGAAAGTTTTAGCTTGTTAACTCCTTAAGAGGTTCCTTGTTAGTTCGGCAAGGGCCCACCGCCCCAACTAGGGTAAACCTCATTGTATACGTTCTGTGTGTTTGTAGTTTACAACAATGTGTGTGTGTGATTTGTCTTTATTTCATTCTCAGGATTGAGCATTGAATTAATTAGTTTTGATTGGTGTGTATAGGCAAATGCTAGATAAAATATATATTTTATTATCCAATGTTGAAGGTAGCTATCTCATGATTTGAAGTGTGAGACTGATATTTTAAGCTTTTGATTGTAGTTTCGCAAGGGACCAGGAGACTTTATCTTTTATCTACATGTCTTGTAATAAAGTCTTTCAGTCATACTGAATTTCCCTTGTGCTGGTGTGATTGAGTTACATGAGATTGAAGTTGTATTTTGTTTCCAGAATGGTTGGAATTGATTGCTTTAATCACTACAGGAAACAAGCTTCTTAAAGTTCATCTTTTCAATACAAGTGCCTAACATGAACATACTTGTTTCTCTGAGACAACATTTCTTTGATTGACTGCTTGTCTAAGTTTCATTATCAGTTTTAGGTTCAGAGGATATTTTGAAGTATTTAGAGATCTTAGAAATGGAATTTTTATGTTATTAATTATTTCCTATATGCAACAGACTTAGATAGGTTACTTGTTCTAGTCACATATGGTGTAACGACTCTTTCGATTACGAATCCAAGATTGACATTTAAATGAGTGTGAGATATACAGTGAACATATTTACACACCAAAAGGTACTATATAAGGTTTATTGAAGGCTTCTCAAGAATTGCACATCCAATCACATCCCTGCAGAAGAAAGGTGTGTGATTTGAATGGACTCTGGAGTGCGAAAGGAGTTTTCAACACTTGAAATTTTTTTTTACTAGTGCATTGATACTAAGGATTGCATATCTAGCTGCAAACTTCATTGTGTGCACAGATGCAAGAAAGGAAGGAATCGATGGATTCTTGAGTCAGAATGGGCATGTGATATTTCATGAATCAAGAAAATTAAAAGATCATGAGATACTCTATTCCACTCATGATTTAGGATTGGAAACTAAAGTGCATGGATTGAATATGTGGAGGCACTATCTCATGGGTAAAATATTTGAGCCGATAACAGACCATTGTGGTCTCAAATATTTGTTTGGACAACCAAGTTTAAATTCCATACAAAGGAGGTGGTTAGAATTCCTCAGTGAGTATGACTTTGATATAAATCATATCAAGTGAAAAGAGAATAAGGTGGTTGATGCACTCAACAAGAGAGTGCATGAGATCCATGCTACAACAATTATCAAGTACTAGACATATTTGAGAGACAAAATCATAGAGGCTGAAAATTCAGATCTACGCTATGAGGAATTAAGAGAAAAATTACAACAAGGTATTTTGCAACAAAAACTTGAAGAGTATGAGCTTAAAGGGGATGGAATGATCTTGTTTAGGTGCACAGTTTATGTTCTCAACTCACCAGAGCTAAAAAAATATAATATTGAAGGAATTTCATAATGTTCCTTATGTCGGGCACCTTGGTTATCAAAATATTGTAGCAAATGTTAAGAAGCAATATTATTGGCCAGGTATGAAAAATGAGGTTACTGATTTTATTGCTAGATTCCTTGAATGTCAAAAGGTCAAGTCTTAGCACATACATCCAACTGTTTTTCTATATCCTTTTCCCATTCTTCATTGGAAGTGGGAAGTTATAATGATTGATTTTATAACTAAGCTTCCCATATCAACCAAACAACATGATTCCATCATGGTGGTAGTGGATAAGCTTACAAAAGTTTCCCATTTCATTCTAGTGAAGTCAACTTACAAAGAAACTGATATTGTTGATATCTACATGAGAGAAATTGCTAAATTTCATAGAGTACCCAAGACAATTGTGTTTGACAAAGATCCCAAGTTCACTTCAAATTTTTGGAAGGGATTATTCAAAGGAATTGGGACAAATATAAATTTTAGCACAACATATCACCCATAATCAAATGGAAAAAAAAGGAGGGTAAATAAGGTAATAAAATATATGTTAAGGATGTATGTGATGGATAAACCATCAAAATGGGAAGACTACTTGAATTTGGTAGAGTTTGCTTACAACAATGGATATCAAGAATATTTAAAGATGAGCCCATTTGAAGCACTATATGGTAGAAGGTGAAACACACCTATGAGTTGGGATAACCCATAAAACCACAAAGTGGTTGGGACAGATCTACTCTAGGAAAAGGAAGAGAAGATGGTAAAAATAAAGTAAAATTTAAAAGCTTCCCAAGATGGATAGAAAAGCTACGCATATAAAGACTAAACTTTTAGAGAATTTAAAGTGGGTGACCATGTGTTCCTAAAAGTAAAAGCAAGACGCATTTCCTTGAACTTGGGGAATTTCTCTAAGTTAGCAGAAAAATATTGTGGGCCATTCAAAATCCTAGAGAGGATTGGTCATGTTGCATATATGATGGCTCTACCTTCATCCTTGAGTATTCATAATGTATTCCATGTTTCCTTACTTAAAAAGTATGTACCCGATACTAATCATGTCATTTATTTGAATGTGATTCAGGTGGAGCAAGAGGGCGATTTATGAGTTGAAACAGTGCACATATTGGATCAGAAATTCAATAATCTTTAGAATCGCGTGGTAGGACTGGTAAAGGTCAAGTGGACCTATTATGGTACTGAGGATGCAACCTAAGAAAAAATATATGATATGCAGGAAGAGTATCCACATCTCTTTGAGAAATTTTGAAATTTTTTATTATACATGTGTATGTAATGCACTGAGGACAATGCATAAATAAGGGGGATGTGAATGTAATACCCCTAGTCCGAACACCAAATCTAAATATATATATCTATATAAGCTAGTGAGATGTTGGTATCGAGTCTTGGATTTAATTTAGTGCACACATCCCATAGTTTGGTGATTACGTAAAGATTGTTCATCAAAGAAAGAACGTGCACATTTCATAGTGTAGCGCACATATGTGTAAGTGTGCGAGGATGGCGCACCAAATTAAGAGTGCACACATCCCATATTTTTGTGCACATCAGACTAAGTGCGCATTTTTTAGGCTAGAGAGGCTTTGTATATATGATTTTGTTTTGAGGTTGGTGAGCTTGGACACAAAAGTCTAGTGTGCATGTATTTATAAATGTAATCACCTCAAGATTGTTAATATAATCACTGTTGGGTTGTTATATTATTTGCAATGAAAGTCGAGGTGGATCAATCAACAGTTGAAGTCGAAGGTCGAGGTGGATCAATCAACAGTTGAATTCGAAGGTCGAGGTGTATCGACAACAAGTCAAAGGTTGAGGTTAGTGGGTAAAGTTGAAGTCAAAGGTTGAGGTGGTTCGATATGGTAAATACATCGACATCAAATCGAAGAGGTCAACTGAAAAGAGGTCAACATGCATGAGTGTGGAAACTACCTGAAGACTGATTGAAGGCCAACTGGTAGTCGATGGGTAATATGACTTGGTATTTGACTGTAATATAATCCAAAGATTCATGGGATTTGTAGCCAATGATCTGCATGGATATGTAACCATTTTTGGGCGCCATTTATTTAGGGTTTCACATGAAGTAAATCCTATAAAGAAGGCATGTTGTAAGGATGTAAAGGATAATAAATGAATCAATTAATAATCATAGAGGTTGTTGGTCATGTAGATGTAAGCTGAATTGGCTACAAAGTTGTTCTTGTGTAAAAAAGAGGGTATGGTGTTGATTGTGTCTTAGGTGTGAACCAAGGTTAGACATATAATATTTTATTTTGAATGAATAAGACAAGAAGGAGTAGAACGCTCAAGGAATGTTGGTTTTCCCCATTTTGGTTTCTCGGGTGAAATATCTGTGTACTATGTGTTTTCCATGCCATTTACTT
>ML777459.1:1005214-1039771 GCA_009831015.1 Picea engelmannii | reverse complement strand
TTTTTTTTTAAAGCAAATCCTGTTATATTAAAACTTCAAAAATACACCATGACATGTAAGTGCCAGCTATCCCGCCTGTGAAGGAAACTGAGATAGCTGGCCTGTCCAAAATAGCATGCAAATTCACAAACTCATTTCGCCACCCTGCCCGAAGGAAACCAGGGTGCATGCCCAGTTTCAGCAGTAGTTTAGTAAGGCCTATGCTAACGCTAACAAGGTTATTAACTAGAAGAGATACAACTCTGATAAACATCAAAAGAGAGAGAGTTGGAAACAATGTTGAACAAAAGAACCTATTCACTGGTGTCCTCACAGTCTTCCATCGCCTTACCGCTGCTGACAGGAATGGCATAGAGCTGAGCACAGGTGGGGCATTGTCGTCGTGGAGTGGCACTGGAGTAAGCTGCATACAACATGTCCAAGTGCTGGCTAACACGGACAACCCTAAATATTTGTTCATCCACCATGCTATGGACCTCGAAGATCAAGTTTAGGTGCTTCGGGTGAAGGAGTGGTGGCGGGGGTGGCAACTTTTACTTAGCATCTGTCTCTTGGTGGGCATGCTGCGTTCTCTGTGGTTGTGAGTCGTTGATGCCTTCCAGCAGCTCTTCCTCTACCAGGCAGGTGGTGAATTCCTTAGTCAGAGCATCGTTGGGACTGTGTGCCTCTCGCGAGTGAAGTAGTGGTGCTTCTACTTCAATGCACACCGGGGGGTTCCAATTGTATGGAACCATAAACATTCAACTTTCAGAGAAGTCATGGGGGAGTTCCATAGTCAAAATTTCCTTGACATAAGTTCTGGGGGGAGAGTCTACTGTTGTGGTCTCCCTGCGTCTCTTCCTCTTAGCAAGAACCAGAGCCCGCTCAAATTGTTTGTGTCTTTTCCGCCTAGAGTCGGTCGCGCACCACCCTGCCCCTCTGCGGGGTCTTCCTCTAGCTTGCGGCATAATGAAAATGAGGACAAGAGACAAGATTTCTCCTTCGCTCCTATTATTTCTCGGCTCTGTGAGATGCAAATGCATCCTAAGGGTTCCAAGAAGGCTGATAATAGCATAAATGGTGGCCACAACCATTAAAGATGAGAGATTAATGCTCTGGCTGGCTGGCCTGTTCTCGTGCGTGAGAGGCCTCATCAATAGATGGAGGCTGACTGAAGTGAGAACCATCATAACTAGCGAGGGTATGAGGGCGGTTGGCCTCCATAAATGGCCCCTCCTAGTGTGTCTCCACGTGCCCAACCTGCACCACGTGGCACCCCATCCGGGGGTCTCTTTTGCTAGGTTTAGCGTGGATGTGTGTCTCATTTCCTAACATGTGGTATCATAGTTTGGATTAACAACCTTGTATATGAGATAAACCCTAGGTTAAGTAAGATTCATAAGTTAAAAATATTTAAAGATTGTGTTAAAGAATGGCAATCATCTCGAGAATAGAGATCGAAAAATTCAATTGCTAGAATTTTTAGATTTGGAAGCTTAAAATTGAAGATATACTTGTATATCGAGAACAATGGATGATAGTATGTCCAGGTACCATGCCTAAAGGTACGTCGACTGAAGAATGGGAGAAATTAAAGAGAAGATCAAGGAGTACGATTCGACTTTGTCTTGCAAATTTAGTGTTGTTGAATGTCTTAGGTGAATATTCAACCAATAAAATGTGGGACAAGTTGGGAAGCTTGTACCGATCAAAATCTTTGGAAAATAAACTGTTTCTTAGAAAGAAAATGCATCTTTTAAGAATGAGTGATGGAAGTTTGGTGACTGAGCATTTAAATTCATTTAATACCATTATAAGCCAATTATATTCTATGGATATTAAAATCACTAAGGAGGAGAAGTGTATTAGCCTATTATGTACTTTTCTAGGCTCCTGGGATAAATTAGTCATGGCTATAGGGAGTAATACAACCACATTAGTGCTAGAAGACATGGTTGGATCTCTACTTTAGGAAGAAATGAGAAGAAATAACATGGAAGGATCGACCAAAGATGATTTAGTGGTGAGAGGTTGATCGATTGACAGAGATAAAGACAAATTATAGAGTAGAAAGTCTAATTCAAAGAGTAGATCTAAATCCCTGATTTAGTCAACAAGAAGATGTTGGAAATGAATTAAAGCTAGGAATTACAAAAGGGATTGCAAGTTGAAGGCAATAAAATTCAGTACAAGATATGATGATAAGCAGTTGACTGAGAGAAAGATGATTCCAGATAAGGGAGGGGATGTGTATATGGCATTGACTAATACACAGTTGGATCAATATGTTTGGTTTATCAACTCAAGAGCATCCTATCATATGACACCACATAGAGAATGGTTATGCGAATATGAACAATATGAAGGAGGAAACATGTTCTTGGGGGATGACTCGACAACCAAAATTGTCAGACGAGGAAGAGTTTGAATGAAACTGAAGGATGGGAGGAGTAGAAACCTTCTGGGTGTGCTACACATTCTAGGTTTGGAAAGAAACTTGATATATGTTAGTAAGATGATTGATTATATCATGAAAAATCTATTTCAGAAGTATTCGTTCAAGATGGTAAGAGGTGCAATGGTCTTAATGAAAGGAGTTTGGATTGGAAACCTATACAAGCTACTAAGGAGTGTTGAATAAACTGGATGCAACAACATCGTTGGTCCTGAAGTCGACTCGACTTCAATTCGACTGAAATCGACTGACGCTAAGTCGATTCAAACCTAATTTACAATTCATCATAAAGTCAACCTGACCATACTATGTCACGATAGGATGAGACACATTGGAGAAAAAGGACTTCATGCTATGCATAACAAAGGTATGGTCAAAGAATTTCCTAAATTTAATTTAGAAGTCGAATTTTTTGAACATTGTATATATGAAAAAAAAAACGTTGGGTGAGGCTCCCATTTGGAGCGACAAGGGAAAATGGGATTCTAGAGCTGGTTCATAGTGATGTGTTTGGCCCTGTTACAGTGCCTTCCCTTGGTGGATCCTTGTATTATGTCTCCTTCATAGATGATTTTTCTAGGAAGACATGGATATATTTCTTGAGGAAGAAATCAAAGGTTTTCGAGAAATTCAAAGATTTTAAATCTCTTGTAGATAACTAGACACATAAGAAGATTAAGGTGTTCAAGACTAACAATGGTGGTGAATTATGTGGAAAACAATTTGATCATTTTTGCAAGCAGTGTGGCATATCAAGCCAAAATACCACACCATATACCCCACAAAAAAATGGATTTGCCGAGAGAATGAATAGAATGTTGATAGAAAAGGAAAGGATCATGCTCATTGGTGTTGGGATCGTACATTATTATGGGTGGAGGCAGTCAAAAATACAAAATATCTATTGAATATGTCTCCTTCATCAGATTTAGATGACACGACTCCACATGAGGTGTGGTCGGGTAAGAAGCCTTCAGTTTCACATCTCAAAGTATTTGGCTGTGATGCATTTGTGCATGTTCCCAAGGAAAAGAGGAGCAAGCTGGACAAGAAGGAAGACAAGTGTATTTTCATTGGACACAAATAAGGAATGAAATGATATAAGCTCTGGGATCCTGCATCAAGGAAAATGGTGTACAATAGAGATGTGGTTTTTAGAGAAGTCATAAGTAAGTTCGAGCCTGAGAAAATTGTTCATACCAAGAATAATTTTGAGACAGTGCAGTTTGAATCGAGGAATGAAGAATATGATTCATATGAGTCAACTGAATCGGAGGAAGGGGTGGAACAAAAGAATCTGGTTATAAGGAGTCTAGAAAGAGTAAGAAAACGAGTTGAAATGTATAGTCCACCCAAATTCCATTCTTCATTCATGTTAAATGCCACCGATGATGAGCCCATGTCGGTCAGGGAGGAAATCAACTCAACACAGAGAAAAATCTTGAAGAATTCCATGGTCGAAGAGAGAATCCTTGCACAAGAATGAGACATGGGATTTAGTCAAGTTTCCTAGTAGAAGAAATCTCATCGGTCGCAAATGGGTATTCAATAATAAGATCAATGAAACATTTCAAGTTGATAAATTCAAAGCTTGACTAGTAGTGAAAGGATATTCCCAAGTCGAAGGAGTTGACTTCGGTGAGATTTTTTCCCTTGTTGAAAAGTTAACTTCCATTAGAGAACTAATGTCTCTGGCTGCAACATTTGATCTGGAAATCGAATAGATGGATGTGAATACAACGTTCCTACATAGGGACCTTGAAGGGGAAATCTACATGAAACAACCTGAAGGATTTGTAGTAAAGGGAAAGAAAGATTTGGTGTGTAAACTGAAAATATCCCTTTATGGTCTAAAGAAATCACCAAGTATGTGGTACCAAAAGTTCGACACATACATCCTTAGTTTGGGATTTGTGAGAAGAAAATATGATCACTCCATATATTCCAAAGTAGAAGGTGGGAATTTCATATATGTATCTTTGAATGTTGATGACATGTTGTTGATTAGAAACAACATGGACACAATAAAGAAGGTGAATAATAAGCTATCCTCCAAGTTCGACATGAAGGATCTTGGTGCAACTAACTTTATTCTGAAAATGGAGATTAAGAGAGATTGAGCAGCTAGAAATATTCGGTTGAACCAGATGAAGTATATTGAATTTTTTTTGAAACATTTCAACATGCAGGAATGCAAACCGATGAAGGTATCAATTCCTATGGGATCAAGGATAACCACTTAATAGTGTTCAAAGACACAGGAATAAATAGAGGACATGGAATGTGTTCCCTATGCAAGTGTTGTTGGTAGTCTAATGTATGTGATGGTCTGCACTCAACCAGACATTTCCAATGCAGTGGGAGTATTGAGAAAGTACATGTCAACACTTGGGAAGGAGAACTTGACAACTGCCAAGAGGGTATTCAGGTATTTGTGTGGCACAAAATACTATGATATATGATATTAAGGAAAACCTGTAGCTGATAGTGAATTAAATGTACATGTATTTGTTGACGTCGACTGGGATGGAGATCTAGATCAATGGAGGTATACCTGTGGAAATGTGTTCAAGATGTTCAGTGGGGAAATAAACTAGATGATTAAGTGACAGAAGGTTGTATCCTTGTCAACAACAAAATATAAATACATGTCAACCACTCTTGGAAGCAAAGACGCAGTATAAATGGAAAGGTTGTGTTCAAGAATCAGGTTTGAGCAGAAATATATGAAGATAAGTTGCAATAATCAAAGCACAATATTTATGGAAAACAACCCAGCTTATCATTCAAACACTAAGAACATTGATGTACAATACCATTTCATGAGAGACATGGTGGAAAGAAACAAGGTGTTGCTGGAGAAAGTAGACACTTTGGAAAACATAACAGACTCATTGAAAAATTATGTGAGTGCTGTGAATTTCTCTTGGTGCAGAGAGGAAATGGGAATTGTTGCCCTGGGTTTGTGAACGAAAGTTCAAAGGTCTCTCGATTTCAAAAAAGAAGACAAAAAGTGGGAGAATGTTGGGTTGTTATATTCTTTGTAGTGAAAATTGAGCTGAATTAATTGATATTCAAAGTCAAAGGTCAAGGTGGTTTGACCGGGTAAAGAAGAAGTCGAGGTAGATCAACAAAAATTCTAAGGTCGAGGTTAGTCGACTGAGTAAATTCAAAGTCAAAGGTCAAGGTGGTTCAACATGGTAAAGACATAGAAAAAAATTCGAAGAGGTCAACCGACAAGAGGTCAAAAAGTGGGCATGTGGAAATTTCCTGAAGACCGATTGAAGGTCGATTGGTAGTCGACGGGTAATACAACTTGGTAGTCGACTGTAAAAAAATATTGAGATTCACTAGATTTGTAGCTAATGATATACATGGATCTGTAACCATTTTGGGTGCCATTTCTTTAGGGTTTTTCCTACTTTAAAGCCTATAAAGAAGGTGTATTGTTAGGCTGTAAAGGCTAACAAATGAATCAATCAATAATTGTAGAGGTTGTTGGTCATGTAGATGTAAGGCAAATTGACTACAGGGTTGTTCCTGTGTAATAAAGAGGGTATGATGTCGATTGTGTCTTAGGTGTTGACTAATATTAGACATGTAACATTTTATTCTCATTGAATAAGACAATAAAGAGAAGAAATCTCATGGAATGATGGTTTTCCCAGTTTGGGTTTCCAGGGTAAAATATATGTGTACTATGTTCTTGTTTTGTCATTTAATTTCTTGATTAAATATTTCTTCCTCTCTTCTACTAGGTTTAATGTGGAAGTGTGTCTCATTTCCTAATAATCACATCACTGTGTGTAGACTCAAATTAGAGGAAAAGAGATGGGGGGATAAAATCCATGGAAAAGGAAAAAGGGGAAGCTTAAGTGAAGGGAATATTTTATTAATATTTCTGAAAGTTTAATTTATGGATATGTATTTATCCTAAGTTTTTTAGGGTAGGGAACGAGTCACCAAGTGGCTAAAGCTAGTTCTGAAAGTTACAAGAGTTGAGTTTAGGACATGCAATATGTATTTTTGGACTTAAGGTAATTCAAGGGATTATCACTCATTGTAGGATCATTCAGACATATTTTTCCTCTACAAAGAAATACGCATTTTGTTGTAACTTATTGTCATTTCTTAACCCCGTTCTTGGGAAGATTGGTTACTATCGAGGAAGTGGTTGTTAGGCCTTTGATCATTCTCTCCAGGTGAGATATTTTCTATTGAAGAGGCAGGTTGTCAAGTGTTATTGGACAAATAGGTAAGTGTGGACACAAACTAATCTCCCTAACTTCAACAGGAAGCTAGAAGAAAATAGGGTAAAATACAAGTTTCTCCTTAGATTTCATTGTCATATAAACTAGTTCAGAGAGGGACAAATTCCATACCTTTTAAATGATGTTTGATCCTCGCTAGTGTCCTCCTTTCTGCTCTATCTTTGGATTTGTTGGATGGTGAACCTATTTAAGAAGGAAAAAACAAAAAAAAATAGAGAACAACAATATATATAGTCTAATGAATTCTATGTATAAGATCAAGGAGTTATACAATAAAAGTAAATACACTTTTATAGGGAAGAAATGTATTGTTGCATTATATTAAATAAAAGTGGAGAATACAACCCAAGCCTTGATGTTGCAAGGTCCCTTCCAATGGATCTTTGCTTCAACACACACACCTTTGCTCCAATGCCTTTGATGAAGAACATCCACAACTTGACTTGGAGAGATAAAGCAAAGCTATCTCAAGTATAATCTATAAAAAAATTATTCATGCATAAGTAGGCCTTAGCCTTTTCCATGAGAGATCCCTCTTTATATAGGCTGAAAGAGGGATGGATGAGGAGATTAGGATGATACCACTAAATAAGAGAAACAAGTAAGATCCAAAATGATTAGAGGCCACCTCATCTTCTAGAAGATTCCCTTCTAGAACCTTCGTGAATTTCACTTTTCCTCTTGTTTAAGCATCGTTGCACCCTATGCACAAGAAACCTACGATGACGACGCAACCCATTTTTTGTGCAACATGCGGCGATCAAGCATCATCACACCCTATGCACAAGTAGCCTACGACGATGCCACAATACATTTTTTGTGAAACATGCGACAATCAAGCATCATCGCACCCCAAGCATAGAGAAAGGTGCAACGATCTCCTTTGACACAGTTTTCAAGGAAGAAACAATAATCCACTTTTCTCATGGAAAAAGTATATTTTAGTGTTTTTAGGGAACATGGAAGTGAGTCATGCATATATCTTTAGTTGATCATTGGGGTTGCCAAAATAATGTGTAAGATAATGCCCCAGAATGTATGAATTTGGAACCTTTGACAATTGAAATACTTTGTAGAATGTGTGTGTCGAAAACAAGGAGCGCATCGATCGGGAACCTGCAAACAATCAAGCATCGACATAATAATATACCATCTTCTGAGGTAGGAATTCCCATACTCAGACTACAAGTGACTTCAATCATAAGTGTCAAGTGATTCATGGCCACTAAACATACACTGTGGATCCATGTCATCATGATTCAACATAGCCACGAGAAATACACTGTGGATCTATGATCTTTAAGAATTCATATTTAGACATAGCCACGGGGCATACACAATGGATCTATGTGTCAATACAAACTCATGGATACTCCATCGCAACCTGGATCGATATGGTGATATATAGGGTCTTCATTTCCATCATCCCGAAGTACGAATCTAGCCATGTGATTATCGGTGTCGAAGTCGAACATGGTAGAAACCACTTTGATTACCGGTCATTAATGAAAATCGTTAACAAGTGCGAGGGAAATTACAATTGTTGTCAATGACTCCCAAGGTAATCTAGTACAATACAAAGAATGTGAATTAATTATTCAAAGTCGAACACTCAATGGAATCATCCAATGAGGGGTCAATGATGTGAACCCACTATTGAAAGCAAGGAGACCTGCCATTGAGGCATGTAGGTTCCAAGGTACTAAATGATTTCTATTAAGACCTAAGTCTACACCCATGCCCCTTATCTCTCTATTTTCCATACCATTTTTTTGCCCTCGACCAAGTTTTGGAGAACCTTGGTCATTTTTGACTATTTTTGGGACTTCGACAGGCTGGTCGAAGACGGAGCGCCCAGGAAAAGTGGAGATCGCGGAATCTTAGCCCCTTTTGTGGGATTTTTGGGGATTAGGATTTATGTAATGTGTATGGGATGTCATACCATGGGTTTACCCATGTTTAGGCCCCATTTGTAATGTATAAATAGATATCTAGGCGATGTAAGAAGAGGGATGCCTAGTAGAATCGACTTAGTGTGGATCTAGAGGCTTTGTGCATACTATGTGTTAAGACTTGCAGAGCTAAGTGCAAGTGATTATAAGAATCTTATGCGTAGACTGTGTAATAAGGCTTTGTGTTGTGACCAAACTCGAGGAAGGAGGATCTGGCGAGGTGCGCGCAGATCTCTTGTCCTATGCAGAGTGGGTTTTGTGGCTCTGTGCATGTAAGAGGATTGAAAAAAGATAATAAAGAAGACAAAGAGTAGGTGGACGTAGCCCCACGCTAGGGGTGAACCACTTATATCCTGTGTTGTGATTTCTTTGTGTTAGTGATGTGATTTATGCTTATTATTGAATCTATGTATATGTTATATACATATGATGGAGTAACTTAGTGCTTAGTGATAGGAATGAATGCTAGATATGATCTTTTTCTATGTGATAAATGGTTAGATATGCTTAGATCTTGTTGAATACTATGTTTTTCTGTAATTAGGGTTTTACCTGCAATGTGGATAAAGGGATAAAGACTAATAAGTATTAACTACTAAGTGCTCTCTTAAGTATTTTAATCACAGATCTGTGTCCCAACTAGGTTGTAGACACTTGAGTCCTACAACCCCCCCGCCTCTACCTCAGGTGAGACTTCATCTTCTTCACAGATGTTGTCGAAAGGGATGATAGTTAGGGTTTATTTGGTGCGTTGTTGAAGCATTGAACCCTGGGTCTGCCCCTGTGCCAAAAAATGGTTCCATTGTCGGGACCTGAAACTATGATTGTTGGGAACTGAGGAAAAGAGAAAGCTTTGTGCCAAATCTATTGTTGTAGTGCGCAATACTCTACTTGACTTGTGAAGATCTGTGCCAAGAAGTGAAGTCCAATATGAAGAAAAGAGGTAAGATATTAAAGATTGGTGCTTTGATAAAGGTAAGATAATTGGAAACTTTTGTTTCGAAAGAATGGATCTAGGTATATTTGATAGATTTCGTCCTAGTCTAAAAACTAGGGCACAACTAGAAGAAAGAAGATGTGATATGAATAGATCTGATATAAATAGTGAAAGATATGTTATCCCTATGCATAGAAAGAATTTTTGGAATAACAAGTGGATGTAGGATCCTAGAAATACTTTTTTTCAGGTCTATCACTGTGATCCAAGTGCACAGTACATGAAAGGTTGGGGATCATTTAAGAGAAATAAAGGATTTAATATTTGTTATAGTTGCAGAAGACCGCGACATCTTGCTAAGGAATGCCCTGGTAGAGGTCCTATTTGCCTTTGTTGTAAGGCTACTATACATGAAGTTTTATATTTCCCTAGAATGATTTCTAAATTTGAAAAGATGAACATGAGACAAAAAAACCACGAGGAAGGTCAAGAGACTAAGAATATGCCAAAGAACCAGAAAGAATCTGAGGCTATATTATTGCATATGAAAGAAACACTGAATGATCACAAAGACATCATTTTATCATATATCTTAAAAGAGAAAGAGTGCATAGAAACAAGAATAGGAGACTTCAACATAGACTGTGTATTGGATGCAGAAACATGGGTGAACATTATGCTAGAAAGTACTTGGGAAATTTTGGTAAATCCTGCTATGATTCCTTCATCGGGAGGAATAGGATTGTTTAAAGGAAAGATGATAACCCTATTTGGAAGACTTACTCATGTACCTATGAGTTCTCATGGAACATCGAGAAAAGAAGGATTCGAGGCCATTAAGTTTGTTCAGAACAATGCCCCGTTTTCACTTTTGTTAGGAAGGACTTGGATTGAGAGAGATCAGATCCAAAGGAGAGAAGAAGAGGAAGCTATAGAATAGAAAAAGAAAGAATTAAGGGATTTCATGGCTAAGAGAATAATGTGCTTAATAGAAGAATAAGAGGACAAGTCGAAGAAAATGAGGGCCAGAGACTTAACTGTCGAAGTTGAAAGAACACAAGAAGGCTTAAAGAACTTATCCATGCAAAAGAGTAGAGCACCTACTCCAGAATCAGCAAAAGAAAAAGTATTACCCTCGAACCCTGTGAAAGATCCTCAATAGTGTGAAGTTACTATACTAAGAGAAGATAAAAAAAAGAATGGAAAGAGGACTCCAGAGATGCATATCACAGGGAAGAAAGAAAGGAAGCTCAGTAAGAAGAAAGAAAAACTAGAAAAAGTGTAGGAGGTTCTAGAGAGGGCTTCGCAAAAGGAATATTTGCAGAACTTGAACCTTGCCGAAATAGTAGAACACCAACTAGCACTTTACCATGGAGAATAAATATGACCATTGGAGGCATCCTGACCATTAGAACAACGCTCCAGAATGGATAGAAACACAGTTATTGCCAGAATGTTCACCATTGGACCATTGGAATTGTTCCATAACGGATGGAATTGTATTGATTAAGGCATTCCTTCCCATTGAAGGAGTCTGTCACAACATTGTCTATTTGTCCCATCTAATGTTGCACTAAGGACACTTTCGTGAATTGTGATTATCCGATCCCATAGAGAACTAATTTATTCCACACAGTGATTATTGAGACCTTGCCACCCATTCTTCTTACCTTGAGAATTTTTCCACCTATCCTAGACATTTGATCATGAGCGTGCATGTCGAGTGACCTTAGAGAAGTAGAGAAATCCATCGAAGAGATCCTAATATACCTCATGGATGAGAAGGTCATGTCGGTAGGATCATAGGCCTCATCGACAAGGCAATTGCAAGCATCCCCGTCAACTGCATGTCGATCTGGGCCATCCCGAACTGTGGCAGAGAAACAAAGAAAGAATCGTGACAACTTGGAAAGCACGAAGCTCATCCCATCAATCCTGCCTAAATATATCCCACCTCTGGCTGATGTGGTTAATCATGACAACATCACGAGAGACTTAGACTATACACTGATCAATGCATATCTTCCAAAGGGGATACACGCAGTTGGATTATAGTTAGGACAGATTATGATGCTAAAGATCAATGATTTCAACTTGGGAGACCGTAAGAATTATGGAATGATCACCCCCCACAAGTACTTGACCAAGACAATGGGGAAGAATTCAAAGATAATCCCCCATCTGTGGACCATGGACATCGCAAGATCAACAATCCTTAATGTGATGAAGATCCCACACTTTGACAAACATTAGGAGGTTAACGCGTGCGTTAAACTCCTGTTGTCATGGTACCATGGTGGTTACCTGTGGTTGGATCAATGCATCACCTTAGATCCAACATTGATCCATCAGATCACTGAATTGAGCATGTAAGGACCTGACCCTTGGGAGTTTTACCCAGTTGTTAGCGATATTTCTTGTAAGGGGGTTAGAATGCTAAGGAATGGGTTAAAACCCACTTGTCCTAAGTTTGGAATGCTTACGCGCCTGTGGTAAGATACAAGCAAGTTTGGGTGGCAGAAATTCGTGCACCCAGATCAACGGTACACATAGGATTCCGCCACCCCACCACCTTTCTACCTTTAAGCAAAGGGGGGGGGTCCGGAATCGAAGGCGCATCTCTTAGACAGTCCTGATCGGAGTGCCCGGATCAACGGTGCTCAATGCTATTCTGGACCCCCCCCCCGCCTTTCTACCTTTAAGCCAAGGGGGGGGGTCCAGAATCGGACGCGCAGCTTCCCAATGGCCGAGATCCAAGCGCCTGGATCAATGGCGCTCATGTGATCCCATCCTCCTCAACTTCTTTGTGTTTAACCAACATGGGCCCTTCCCCCGTTATGTCATATTCCGGAGCCACCTTTCCCCTGCTGCCGTGTGTCATCTGTCCTTTCTCCACCTCATCATCCACTCACCACCTACCATTTGTCCCGCTCCCCTCCACGTCAGCCTCCCACTAAAATGTGCCCATCACGTCCCCTCTCCTGCCTCCTCTACTTATCTCCTTTTTCCATGTGTCCCCCTGTAACCTCTCTCACCCCCTCATCTCTTCATGCCTTGCCCTCATAGCTTTGGCACCACTATTCCTGTCGTGTGCCCCATTCTTCGCGCTGGCCTCCACGTCTATTCATCAGGCCGTTCAGCTAATCCAGGTGGTAGCACGAAGTGTCGTCCATGTCCCCGAGGTGCCGAGTTGGCCGGACCATCCTCAATCCCAAGGAAGTAGTTATTGAAGCGGTTGGTGGTGGTTAGACATCGTCTCCGCCATAATGGGAAGGTCCGGCGACGAATTAAAGGCACGTCAATTCACCCACGGAGCTATCAGAAGTTCAATTGTGTCTGTCGTTGGTGCACGATTATTCAAAGATTGCAGTTGTAGATTGTCAGAAGCCATGCAAACGCAATGTGTTTAATGCGACGTCTCAGTTTTGTTTTTGTTGTTGTTTTGAGTATATGTAGGCATTTTCGCCATTTTTGTATCTATCGATGGTAGAGCGAAGCTCCTGACTGTAAAGTTTTAACAACCATTATGGTTCCTTGTTTATGCATTTGTGTTTGAGATTTCTTGTTTTATGACAAACAATTTTCCTTTTCCATCTATGTTTTGTCTCGTGCTAGAGAGTTCATGATCAAATGCTTCGTAGGAATTAGCACAGTTATGTTATGATAAATGATTTATTGTTGCATTGTTGTTTTCTCTGGTTTTCTGCATTTGGGTGTAAGAATATCTTGCCCTCAGATGCCTTCTCTCACAGTCTGTTAGGATCCTGATGATCAGAACGGTCCCCTGGACTCTTCGTATACAATTCTTCCACCTACTCACCCTTATTACAACTCATTGTTTGAAGTTTATCTAAGACCTCACTCGCCCATGCATGTCTGGCCTAGTTTCAGAGTTGAGACGATATTGTTCTGAGTTTTCCTCCATTTGATCACCCCTTTAAACAAATTGTGACATTAAACTGATGGGTAGGGTATCAGGCTCAGCTCCTGCAAGCAATCCAGGAGTGACTTCTGACGCTAACATTTCTGGCGTCGTTGCCGGGGACAAAGTTGGATATTTTCCCCGGGATTGAATGACAACGATCAACTGATTTTGAATGTGCATCAGATATCAGAACTTGAAGATTGCTACTATGCACCTGGAAAATCCATTGTGACGACTCCACTGGAGTGAACCTTCTGTTAATTGTGGCTTTCAGAGGCAGACACACGCGGTCTCATCCACATTTTCCTTTAGCTACACCGGAAGTTGACCCTGAGGCGGTTCGAAGAAGAGGAAAGAGCTCTGCAAAATATGTTTCCATTGTCGAAACAGGTAATGCGCCATCCCCTTCTATGAGAACTCCTTTTTCTCCTCCTCAGTTTCTTAATAAACCTCCTTCGGAGGTTTCTCGTTTCTTGAATTTTGGGAGTGTCCCTGCTGATTTTTCCCCTCCTGGTCTGAGATTGGAGGGAGAAATTCTTGTCACTCCCCTCTCCTCTGAAGTTGTTCCTTGGCATAGACATGGAACTACAAAAGATTTCCTCACTCCTGCACAAAGAAAAGCACCTGCTGACTTGATCTCGTTAGCCTTCTCCCTGAATCCTCTCTTGTTTCCCACTCCACTTATAGACTCATTCCCAGTAGCCCCTTCACGAACTCCTTCTCCTCCAAGTTCTCCTCCACATAATATCCCTATGGCTAGTGCTAATCCCCCTCCAAACAGAATGGACGCCATAGTCACTGCTAGATATGCTCCTTTAATCCTACCTCATCCTATGAATCCTCTCCCTGTTGGAGACTATTTGAAATACATGCCCAAGTTCGCGGGAGAAGGAGACATAACTACAGAAGAGCACTTGGCTGCTTTCTACAGTTATGCAGACAACTTAAACATTGAAAATGAAGATGTCTGGATGAGAGTTTTCGTCCAGAGCCTAGATGGCGAGGTTAGGAAATGGTTCAAAGGACTAGCCCCCGGATCTATTGTTGGAATTGAAGCCCTAGATAGTGTTTTCCTAAGGCAGTGGGGAGATAGGAAGGATTATACGTATTACATGATAGACTTTGGGGCTCTGAAGAAAATGGATGGAGAGTCTGTCTCTGACTTCTCCAAAAGATTCAATAAAATGTATAACAAGATTCCTGCAGAGATAAAACCCTCAGAAGCCTCTGCCCAAATTTACTATGCTGGTGCATTTGACCCTGATTTTTGTCTTTTATTAAGAGAAAGAAGAGCCACTTCCTTAGCTCAAATGCAAGATGCAGCTATAGAAGTGGAATCCAACATATTAGCAGCTGACATACTGAGGAACAAGGCCGACGCAGACAGAAGAAAGGGAAAATCGGAAGCCGCAACTTCCATCCCATCACTACCCCACCCTCAAGTGGATGAACTGACCCAGATGATGAAGATTCTGTCTGAAGAGATGGAGAGACTGAAGGTGGAAAGGAAGCAAATGAACAAGGGCCCTCAGAGAACCGAGAACAAAGGGGGTTTTAGAAGGCCAAATAATATTGCTCCCCCAACTATGCACAGAGAGAAGGGAAGAGACAGGGACGACCAAAGAATTCAGGCTCCCTTTCAGAACAATTTTGTGGCCGATGAAGAAGAAGGGGAAACAGACGAGCCTGAGCCTAAAATTCACTGCTTAGAAGTCACTCCTCCTTTCCCTCATCTGACTCACTTAGCATACGAGGAGTCTCTCATGAACAGTCAGCTAAATGAATTGAGCAAAGGAGACCAGGCTAGTGGTGGCCAAGGAAGGTATAACCTGAGGTCCGACAAAAAGACAGCAGTACCTGATGTTCCTGAGCAGTCCACTAGAACAGAGAAATATGCTAATGAAGTAGAAGACGCTCACAGAGGTAAGAAGGCTCAACCCCTCTCTCCCATTGTCCACAATCATGTTCCTGAAATAAGAGAAATTCCAAATCTTACATCTTCTTTTAATTTCGAGCATGAGATTCAAAATATCAGAATCCCTATGCCCCTCACCGAGCTAATCAAACATGAAGAATTCAAAAAGTGCTTCTCTGAGCTTTTGAAATCTGAAGCCTCATGCCCTCCCACAGACTCCATAAACCTCCAAGATGAAAGGCCAACAGTTGTCCTAGGCCCCATGGTAGAAGATAGAGATGATTCATCCCCTCCCTTCTACACCTCCCTGAACATACATGATAAAGTGTTGCACAACTACTTAATGGATTGAGGGGCTTATCACAACCTCATGCCCAAAGTCGTCATGGAAGAGCTAGGGCTTGAAGTCACCCGAACCTATCATGACCTCTATTCTTTCGACTCCAGGAGGGTGCAATGTTTGGGAGTCATCAAGGACCTGGTGGTTTCTTTGTTTCAGTTGCCCATGAAGAGTATGGTCATGGATATTGTGGTAGGTGATGCTCCCCCCATGTTTGGCATGTTGTTGTCAAGGTCTTGGATTAAGATACTTGGAGGGACGTTACAGATGGATCTCACATATGCCATCATTCCAGTCTTTGGAGGGGAACATAGGAGATTGTACAGAGAAGCCCAGCTAGCCTACATAGTCAGTGATGAAACAAACCCCACTAATCACCCCATATTTGCACTGGACACTGACTTAGGGTCTAGTTTGTTACAGGTCACTGAGACTCCTAAGGCCCCTTTGCAGATCAAAAAACAACCCATTCTCAATCAGGACATGCCTCCTCCAACCACCTCTGTTTGGAAGATGTTCTTTGATGGAGCTTCCTCCAGTGTGGGTGCAGGTGTCGGGGTGGTATTTGTGTCCCCTTGTCAAGAGACCATATCTCTATCATACAAGATGAATATCTCTATCATAAAGAGACCTAGTGGATAATTTCTTCTTGGCTTTTAACATTTCTTTCATTCCAAGGGAGGAAAATGCTTCAGCCGACTTTTTAGCTGTCACAGCTAGTTTGCTTGAAGTTCCCGCGCTTCCCACTATCAGATCCGATGTTGAAATAAAATATAGACCCTCTGTACTGGACAATGTCAAACATTGGAAGGTATTTGAAGATGATTAGGAGATCGAAAAGTTTCTCCAATCCGTTGATGACTTTTCTGCGTTGCACATAGATGAGGATCCTGACATTGAACAAGAACCTGACCATCACCCTGAAGAGTTTTTGAATAAAATTGCTGACCACCAGATTGTTCAGCTACCAAGCAATCACATACCGAAAGGACTAATCCCATTAGAAAGGTTGTTCGATGGGAATGATGTGGCAGTAAAGGGTAGAGTTTCAGGTGATGACGTTGACACAGCTGAGTGCAACATAGGCACACCAGAGGAGCCTAAGTTTGTCAAGTTGTCGAGGAGTTTGACCGAGGAGCAGAGGGCTGAATATACTGAGTTACTGAGGGAGTTTTTTGATGTGTTCACGTGGACCTACAAAGACCTCAAAACATACGACACATCAATCATTGAGCACAAGATCCCACTGAAAGAAGAGGCTAGGCCATTCAAGCAGAAGCTAAGACAAATAAATCCCATACTGCTACCTATCATGGAGAAAGAAGTGAAAAAGCTACTAGATGCCCAAATCATTGTCCCCTTGAGATATTCCGACTGGGTGGCCAATTTGGTCCCAGTAAGGAAGAAAAGTGGCAAAATCAGACTCTGTGTTGATTTCAGAAACCTGAACAGGAGCTCAAGGAAATATAATTATCCTCTTCCCAACATGGAGCACATATTGCAGAAGGTCACCGGTGCTTCCAGAATATCCATGATTGATGGTTTCTCTGGATACAATTAGATATCAGTCATGCCTGAGGACCGAGAAAAGACATCCTTCACTACTCCTTGGGGCACGTTCATGTATTCCAAAATTCCTTTTGGGTTGATGAATGCAGGAGCCACATTTTAGCGAGCCATGGACATAGCCTTCATCGGGGAAAAAGATAAGTTTGTGGTGATCTACATGGATGACATAACAGTCTTCTCCAAGACTGATAAAGAGCAATGCTACCACTTGAAGAAGGTTTTCCTGAAGTGTCGGATGTATGGCCTATCTTTAAACCCCAAGAAATCATTGTTTTCTATGCAGGAGGGAAAGCTATTAGGCCATATAGTATCAACAGAGGGGGTGAGAATTGATCCCAGCAGGGTAGAAGAAATTCAGACCCTGTCACTTCCCAGATCTAAGAAAGAGGTTCAGGCATTTTGGGGGAAGATTAACTTTCTGAGAAGATTTGTCTCAAACTTTGTCGAACTGGTAAAACACATTACAACCATGCTCAGAAAGGGAAGTGAAGTAAAGTGGACCACTGAACCCAGGGAATCTTTTGTCCAAATAAAGAAGGCGTTGATTGAGGCACCTGTGTTAATCAATCCCGATTATTCCAAAGATTTTCTGATATTTTCTTTTGCTTCATGTGATACAGTAGCGACAGTTTTGTTGCAGAAAAATGATCAAGGGCAAGAGTAGCCCATTGCTTTCTACAACAAGGCATTGAGAGACGCAGAACTCCGATATGAGATCATGGAGAAGCAGGCCTATGCCCTGGTGAAGGCTCTTAAAGATTTCAGAGTCTATGTATTGCACTCAAAAATCACTGCATATGTCCCTTCAACCTCTGTGAAGGACATTCTTATACAGCTTGACATAGATGGGAAGAGAGGTAAATGGATCGTCAAGATCCTAGAATTTGATCTGGAGATTAATCCCACCAAGTTGATAAAGGGGCAGGGTCTGGCCAAGTTGCTGATTGAATCCGACTGCAAGGCCTTGGGAATTAACTTCATCAATGAGCAAGCTGAGCCATCCAACAAGCATTTCCAAGGTGCCCTATCACTAGCATCATGCCCCTGGTACAAGGATATCTTGTACTTTCTGCAAGAATTAAAGCCCCCTGATGGATTGGGAAAAAATAAGGCCAGGGCCTTAAAGCTCAAAGCGGTCAGATATTGCCTCATTGACCAAGCCTTGTATTGGAAAGACCCTCTGGGGATATTACTAAGGTTTCTGGACCCGCGGCAAGCCCAGAAGGTTATGTTCGATTTCCATAGCGGTCTCTGTGGAGGTTATCATTTTTGGAAGACCACAGCTCACAAGATCCTCCGAGCTGGGTATTACTAGCCCACCTTATTTCCTGATGTCTGCAGAGAAATCAGAGCTTGTATCAAATTCCAGAAGTTCTCAGGAAAGCAGCAACTCAAATATCTGCCATTAAAGCCTATAGTAGTTTCAACACCCTTTCAGTAGTGGGGGTTGGACTTTATCGAATAAATTCATCCTCCCTCAAGTGGCCAGCACAGATGGATTCTGACTGCAACCGACTATTTCACCAAATGGATAGAAGTTGTCCCTACCAGAAGCACTTCCCACAAAGTGATTATCAGCTTCCTGGAAGATATCATAGCTAGATTTGGCTGCCCTAGCAAAATTGTCACTGACAATGCCTCCCCATTTCGATCTGAGCCTCTGGTCAAGTTTTGTGAACAGTTCAAGATTTCACCGATTCACTCTACTCCCTATTATCCTCAAGGAAACGGACTGGCAGAGTCCTCCAACAAAAGTCTGATCAAGCTCATCAAGAAGCTACTGGAGGACAATAAAAGGGCCTGGGACTCAAAGTTCAAATTTTCTCTTTGGGCTGATCGGGTGACAACCAAGAAATCCATGGGCATCTCACCTTTCAAACTTGTTTATGGAATAGAGGTCGTTTTCCCCACTCAGCTCGCCTTATCTATGGAAAATTTCCTCAAGGACTTTGAAGGAGAACCTAACCATGTGGTCAGAAGGATTCATCATATGGTGGAAGTGCAGCAGATCAGAGAACAGGTCATGAGCATGGCCTACAATCATCAGCAGAAGGTCAAGCAGGCTTTTGATAGGAAGAGCAAAAAGAAAGAATTCGAGCAGGGTGATATGGTGCTCAAATGGGATGCACCCAGGCAGGAAAAGGGAAAACACAGTAAATTTGATGCCCTCTGGTTCGGGCCTTTCAATATCCTTGAAGTATTTTCAAATAACACTTACAGGTTGCAGGAACTGGAAGGCAAAGAAGTTTTCAGTGGCCCAGTAAATGGGCATTTCTTAAAAAAATGTTTTCTGTGAGCCACAGTCGGCTCTTTTTGTTTTGTTTTGTAAATATTGTTTTTGTTTTCAGCCTAATAAATGACTCCATAGCCCAACAACAAAGGCACTAAATCTGCAAAATCATTCTTAGAGCATCACAGGGACGACTCTATCCCCCATGGAGCCAAATGTTAGCGATATTTCTTGTAAGGGAGTTAGAATGCTAAGGAATGGGTTAAAACCCACTTGTCCTAAGTTTGGAATGCTTACACGCCTATGGTAAGCTACAAGCAAGTTTGGGCGGTAGAAATTCGCGCACCCAGATCAACAGTGCACATAGGATTCCGCCCCCCCCGCCTTTCTACCTTTAAGTGAAGGGGAGGTGGGTCTGGAATTGAAGTCGCATCTCTTCGATAGTCCTAATCGGAGTGCCCGGATCAATGACACTCAAGGATATTCCGGACCCCCCCCCCGCCTTTCTACCTTTAAGCCAAGGGGGGGGGTCCAGAATTGGACGCGCAGCTTCCCAATAGCCGAGATCCAAGCGCCTGGATCAACGGTGCTCATGTGATCCCATCCTCCTTAGTTTCTCTATGTTTAACCAATGTGGGCCCTTCCCCCATTATGTCATCTTTTGGAGCCACCTTTCCCCTGCTGTCGTGTGTCATCTGTCCTTTCTCCACCTCATCATCCACTCACCACCTACCATGTGTCCCACTCCCCTCCACGTCAGCCTCCCACTAAAATGTGCCCATCACGTCCCCTGTCCTGCCTCCTCCGCTTATCTCCTTTTGCCATGTGTCCCCCTATAACCTCTCTCACCCCCTCATCTCTTCATGCCTCTCCCTCATAGCTTTGGCACCACTATTCCCACCATGCACCCCATTCTTCGCACTGGCCTCCACGTCTATTCATCAGGCCATTCAGCTAATCCAGGTGGCAGCACGAAGGGTCGTCCATGTCCCCGAGGTGTGGAGTTGGCCGAACCATCCTCAATCCCAAGGAAGCAGTTATTGAAGCGGTTGGTGGTGGTTAGACATCGTCTCCGCCATAATGGGAAGGTCCGGTGACGAATTAAAGTCACGTCGATTCGCCCACGGAGCTGTTAGAAGTCTGATTGCATCCGTCGTTAGTGCATGATTATTCAAAGATTGCAGTTGCAGATTGTCAGAAGCCATGCATATGCAATGTGTTTAATGCGATGTCTTGGTTTTGTTGTTGTTGTTGTTTTGAGTATATGTGGGCGTTTTCGCCATTTTTGTATCTATCGATGGTAGAGCGAAGCTCCCGACTGTAAAGTTTTAACAACCATTCTGGTTCCCTGGTTATGCATCTGTGTTTGAGATTTCTTGTTTTATGACAAATAGTTTTCCTTTTCCATCTGTGTTTCGTCTCATTCCAGAGAGTTCATGATCAAATGCTTCGTAGGAATTAGCAAAGTTATGTTATGATAAATGATTTATTGTTGCATTATTGTTTTCTCTGGTTTCCTACATTTGGGTGTAAGAAGATCTTGCCCTCAGATCCCTTCTCTCACAGTCTGTTAGGATCCTGATGATCAGAACGGTCCCCTGCACTCTTCTTATACAAGTCTTCCACCTATTCACCCTTATTACAACTCACTATTTGAAGTTTATCTAAGACGTCACTCGCCCATGCATGCCTGGCCTAGTTTCAGAGTTGAGACGATATTGTTCTGAGTTTTCCTCCATTTGATCACCCCTTTAAACAAATCGTGACATTAAACTGATGGGTGTTAGGCTCAACTCCTGCAAGCGATCTAGGAGTGACTTATGACGCTAACACCAGTGGAGGTTGCAGATCATGCCTTGGTGCAGTGCATAAAATACACTTACGATGATGTAGAGAAGGGGAAGCGGGGCTACAAGGTATCCTCCATCCAAAATGGCGCAGTGAGACTAGCTTTCCAATTGATCATTGGTAAGCTCATCAGGAAGAACATACCAACGTAGGTCATGGGGTTCGTCCTCGACCTCACATGCAAATGCGTTGAAGGGATGCAAATGTACTAGGCGAGCTACCTTGTCAACCAGTTGGAGAAATATTTCCATGAAGCACAGGACCATGGTTATGGGTTTCATTTTAGCTGGTTACTGATTCTCATTGCCTTCATCATTTGGGAGATGCCGGAAGGAGTGACCTTCCCTGAAATTGAGCCATCTGAACCACTGGCCGCGAAGTTCACTACGCTATGGTATTCGAGCGACATGGAAAAACAATGTAAATCTAATGCAGTGTTCCACACATATTATTTACAGTTGAACAGGGCCATTAGATATTTCCCTTGCATGACACCAAATGCTCTACATAGGGTCAGCCCAATTGTGAAGTTATGCGTAGATAGGCATTTCATTTACATCACTGCGCATGGGGATGAACATAAGGAAGAGCTCCAATCCTATTAAAAACTCACAGAGGAGGACATGGAAGAAATAACCAAGGAATGGCCTGCAGAGTTCCTTGTACCGGTCGAACAAGTAGAAATCTCTGACCCTGACCTCATCATAATTCCTGTAGTCACTCAAGAAGAGTATGATGGACCCAGCAGCAGAAAAAGGAAGAGGAATGAAGAAGTACATGAAATGAACAATGCATAAAAGGAAACTACACTAGATTCACCAATAGGAGGAGGAGATGACAAAGTAGACTAGGAAGAGAATGAAGGGGAAGAAAACAAATAGGAACATGGTGAAGTGACATCACCTAAGGATCCCATCATAGAGGCTAAGACATCCAAGAAAAGAAAGGTTTCCCCGAAGAAACCATCAGCACGAAAGAAATCACGAGCAAATAAACCTCCATTACAGACTATGCTCATGGTGGGTGATATTGACCTTATCATCGTAGCTATATTAGACACCTCAGAGGATATTTTTCAGCGAAGGGAAGCCAAACAAGAGACAATGTTTGATAGGATCGAGGTAGATCTCAAAGGGGTAAACCAAGCTCTTTATTCAAGACACACAGTGTCTACTGCGTTGTTGTTATCAGGGGGCATATAAGTAGGAGATGAGACTTCCCAACTACATAGATTAGTATATTCGACATAGGATCGCCTTTGTTGGGTCCAGGAGTAAAAGGATTAGGCCACAAAGGAATTAAAGCAAGCAAAGGAGGAAGATTTAGAGCAATTCTAGGTTGTGTATCAAGAGAAATATGACATCTAGGTGAAGTTTGCAAAGGATACAACACAGATTCAAAAGGAAAAAGAACAGTTGCTCGTGGAACATATGGGAGTCAAGGAGGCAGTCACCAAAGCACTTCGCTCTATGATGGGCCCCACAAAAATAGAAGAAGACACAAAGAGTCAAGTGGATAAGCTCACTGAATATATTCAACAGATTCAAGGAAGAGTGGTAGAACTAGAACTGCAAGAAGTGCCAAGCACTATGCAGGAAGTGCGATACCATAGAGAAGAAACTGCTAGGAGCGCAGTAGAAATAATCAAGGCATTGGCCTTGGAATGCAATCAATTAAGAAATCTAAGTGCACAGACTTATGATCACCTTGCAGAGGACCCAAAACTAATGACATTGGAGTTACATCTCCAGGAAGCAAAGCAGCAAGAAGCGACAGTGCAAGCATAGTTGAAGGTACTGTCAGTAGTCAAGAAGATGAAAAGTTCACAAGAACAGTGTGCATTTCAATAGCAAGTCCATGCCATCCAGAGTAAAGTCATGGAAGTGACCCAGAGACTCCAGTTGGTACAGGATGAAGCCTGCACACTTTTTGAGGAGGTAGAGGCACAAGGAGCACATCTAGAATAAGTAGTCACCTCTGTGGAACAATGCTTGGAAGGACCTGTCAATGAGAAAATCATTTAGGAGTTTGCCGAGTAGGAGGCCCTGGTGAAGTAGCAATTTGAGGCAGCTTGAGCCAAGATCGAGGCCTTTGAAGAAGAGTTTCCTAGGTAAGAGTGACTTGGGATGAGTCACAGGTGAGTGTTTGGGGCGTGTCGACCCTCAACCAAGTTTTGGAGAACCTTGGTCGTATTTGACCATTTTTGGGACTTCGACAGGCTGGTCGAAGACGAAGCAACCAGGTGAAGGAGATATCGCGGGATATCGCCCCCTTTTGCGGGATTTTTGGGGATTAGGGTTTATGTAACGGGTATGGGATGTCGGCCCATGGGTTTACCCATTTTTAATCCCCATTTGTAATCTATAACTAGATATCTAGGCGATGTAAGAAGAGGGAGGCCTAGTAGAATCTACTTAGTGCGGATCTAGAGGCTTTGTGCATACGATGTGTTAAGACTTGCAGAGGTAAGTGCAAGCGATTGTAAGAAGCTTGTGTGCAGACTGTGTAAGAAGGCTTTGTGTTGTGAACAAAATCGGGGAAGGAGGATCTAGCGAGGTGTGTGCAGATCTCCTGTCCTATGCAGAGTGAGTTTTGTGGCTCTATGTATGTAAGAGGATTGAAAGAAGATAATAAAGAAGACAAAGAGTTGGTGGATGTAGCCCCATGTTGGGGGTGAACCACGTATATATTGTGATGTGATTGCTTTGTGTTAGTGATGTGATTTATTCTTAGTATTGAATCTTTATATATGTTAGATACATCTGATGGAGTAGCTTAGTGCTTAGTGATAGGAATGAATGCTAGATCTAATCTATTTCTATGTGCTAAATGGTTAGATATGCTTAGATCTTGTTGAATACTATGTTGTTCTGTAATTAGGGTTTTACCTGCGATGTGGATAAAGGGATAAAGACTAATAAGTATTAAATTCTAAGTTCTCTGTGAAGTATTGTAATCATATATCTGTGTCCCAGATAGTTTGTAGAAACTCGAGTCCTACAACCCCCCTTTCCTCTACCTCAGGTGAGACTTCATCTGCTTCGTAGGTGTTGATGAAAGGGCCAATATTTAGGGTTTTGTTGGTGAATTGTTGAAGTGTTGAACCCTGGGTCTGCCCCTGTGCCAACACCATCCTAGAAAAATTTTGTCTTAAAGTTGGTCTAGTTAGTTTCCCATTTTTTCAATGACTTGGTTTTCCTTTTTTGTCTTGCTTGACTAATTCTTTGCACAAAGTTTTTATGTTTTTCTTGAAGGATAAACACATATCATGATTTGGTTCGAATTACTTGTCATCTTGTTTGCCACTAATTGAGATTACAACATGTCGATCAAGTATTTTTTATGCACAGGGAACAACCATAATAAAAAAATGCAGCATTCAAAAGAAGTCAATTTTAGGCTCAGATGGTGGGAATCGACATGTTAAAATTGCAACGATGGAGATCCAACAAGACACTTAGATCGACGATTTTTGTGCCTTCATGGTTTTCAACATCGCGTGAGGTTTAAAGACAAGAACATATCTCTGAAGTGCCAAAGTGCCAAAGTTCAGGAGCTTCGAAGTGCCGGAGTGGGCCCTCACTGCCATGTCACTTCACAAGTTTGTTCATCCATGAGGTTTTGGTCCAGAGTAGGAAAAGAACTGAAATTCCGAAGTGCTGAAGTTTCGAAGACACATGGCACACATCAGTATTGACTCATGGAATCCATATGGTGTTGACATATGGAATTCATTTCAGGAACCTAGGGGCACATCATTTGCTCAATTTTGAGTGACACATGTCACTCTCCTTCTGAGACACATCACTTTGGGCCCGTACTACTTCGGGATATTTCCATGCTTTACATACAGAAACTCTCGAACGCTGAAGTGTCGAACCACCAAAGTCCCAAAGTGACGTCAGGATGCCACGTCACTCTGGGCCTGTACTACTTCGAAAGTTTTTCAACTCATCATAGTCCAAAATCGCTGAAGGGTTGAAATTTCGAAGTCCCAAAGTCATTAAATTTGAGGGTTAAATTAATCACGATCTAATTACTAGTAAATGTGAGTTAATGACTCTGGAATAAAGTCACTTCGAGAGATTTTCATGATGCACATCCAATCATTTCTAGTGGCCTCAAACAATGCACAAACATGACAATGCTCGACACATCACTCACCTCTGTCAGTCCGACTCAATTTTTGTCAAATGCTCAATGCGATTCATCTTATGCATCAGTCTAGTCTACCATCAACAACATTTTTCAGTTATTTAAGTTGAGACATTTCAAGTTAATGCATAATAAGTGGTCATTTGTGTTTGATATGAATCGCGTCCCTATTAATTAAGTTAATTTTGAAGTATGCATCGCTTCACTCCAACAATGTCATTTTTAAGTTAATAAGTTGTTTACAACTGTTAGCACATAGTGAAGCCTTAGCCCCAGATGAACAAGATCCTTTGCAACTATGATAAATATGCAGTTTTTGTATGTTTTTGGGGTTCTCTTTTGGTGGAAAAGAGAAGTATCAAAAGGTTCAGACCTGCTTACAATATTGTAAATTTATCTACCTATTGAATATATGTTGATGGTATTTGTTTTGCTTACTCAAATCTGTATGTGTTTAATCCGATCTTGAATGCAAATTCTGTGTTGTGTGCAAATTACATTTCCTTATTCTTTCAGCCACAATTTTAGTTTATTTGTTCACCGATTATGCAACCTGTTATACAACTATTGTTTAGTGAATAGATTAACTAACTAAACACCTATTAGACGATTTGCATTTAGATTTTTGTTTAAGTCTTAAGATATTATTTTAAGTATTTATTTCTCATATAGCGAGTGATTCATTGCATTGTTGGCTATTGTCTCTTGTGTGTGTCTTTAATATTCCCAACTGTACATTAATATCTATACTAGTATAAAAGGTGAAACTACCTTCAGAATGTGTATTTTTTCCAACCAAATCATCTTCTTCCCAAAACCCATCCTTGATCTGACCCAAAAAATAAAACTATCAAAGAATAATCATTCCAAAACTTGAGGTGGCCTAACTTTTCCCTTTAGCAGTCAGGTACAGATTTAAGCACCAACATCTTCCGATGTCATTGCTGGGGAACGAAGTAACAAAATATATTTCCCTAGGAGAATGACATTGAATGGCTCTGACCTTTGATGATGAACAAAGATTAGACACAAACAAACTGACATCTTTCACTTGGTGACTCCATTGAGTAGAATTTACGAAATAAATACTGGCACCCAGAAAAGGACTCAAAAGATCCAAATCTGAACACATCAAAGCCACCAAGGCTTATCCTAACCCTGAGAAGGAAACAATAGTATCTGATCCAGAAAGGAAACTAAGAAAATCCACTATAGCTCAGAGATATACCTCCCCCCTCAACAGTAAATCTGTGCCCAAAGAGTGTACTTCTCTTCATCATCGCAAGAAGCTTGAATTTTCTATCCCTGAGAATCACAATTCGAAGGAACCTCAAACATCTTCAACTCCTGACTCTACTTCATCATCTAGTCAACATTCCAAAGGATCGAGAAGGATTTAGTTGAATCCCTTGTATTAGCCAACCCTGACTGTGCTAAAGATTTCTTCATCTTCTCTTTCTCTTCCAAGGAGACCATTGTTGTTGTACTACTGCAAAAAAATGTAGAAGGGAATGAACAAACCATAGCCTTTTTTAGAAAATATAAATTATGATATATTAGAAAAGCAGTCTTATGCGTTGGTCAAAGCACTCAAGGCCTTTAGGGTATATGTGTTATAGTCTAGCACAACAACTTTTGTTCCTAGCAATAGTGTCAAAGAGATTCCGGTCCAGCCAGACAATGAAGGGAAAAGAGGGAAGTGGATTGTCAAACTATTGGAATATGACCTGCACATAAAACCCACCAAGATGATCAAGGGACAAGGACTTCCCAAGTTGTTATCAGAATCAAAATGTAAGGTTCTAGAATCACATCAAATATTCACCCAATTAGATGCACCCATCATATAACCCAGACAAGACAACATGCAGGTATTTGAAAATTACTCCTCTTCACCTTGGTATAGAAACATCATTTATTTTCTGCAGCAACTTGGATGTCCACCAGATGTGAAGAATACAAAGGCCAGGTCTCTCAAATTGAAGGCTATCAAATTCTGCATTTCAAACCATAACTTGTATTGGAGGGATCCTGCTAGCATCCTGTTAGAATGCCTTGATGAAAATGAATCCAAAAAAGTCACAATAGAAATGCATAGAGGAGTATGTGGAGGACACCAGCATTGGAAGGACACAACTCTCAAGATCGTAAGGGTAGGGTACTACTGGCCCACCCTTTTTTCTGATGTATTTACTACTATTAGGTTCTGTAATGAATGTCAAAAAATTCCAAGAAAACATAAGTTGCTATCACTAACCCTAAAAGCTATCACAGCCAGTGGTCCATTTTGACAATGGGGGTTATAATTCATAGGTGAGATAAATCCAACCTCCAGTGGGAAGCACAAGTGGATTATCACTGTCACTGACTAGTTCACCTAGTGGATCGAGGTTGTTCCCACCAGGAATTCCACTGACAAGGTGATCATGAATTTCCTGGAAACCAATATTTTCTCTAGATTCGACTTCCCCAAAAAACTTATAACAAACCATTCCCAAGCATTCAAATCCAAAGACATGATTGAATTTTATGGAAGTCATTACATTTCCTTGACAAATACCACACCCTATTACCCTCAGGGGAATGGTCTGGTAGAGTCATCAAACAAAACTCTCATCAGGATTATCAAGAAGTTGTTGATCAAAAACAAGAATTCCTGAGACTCAAAACTCAAATATGCTCTATGGGCCAACAAAATCAGCACCAAGAAATCTTTGGGAACCTCACCATTTCAACTTGTCTATGGTGTAGATGTTGTCTTTCCCACCCATATTGGTATACCGGTCCTAAAATTCTTACAAGAAGATATTGAGGATCCAAATGACATCCAAAGGAGAATATTATAGATTATAGAGGTTCAACAAAAGAGAGAAGCACAGGATCAGCAGACCGAAGCATACCAGAGCAAGATCAAATCCGCCTTTGACAAGAAAACCAAGAAAGAGATCTTTCAAGAAGGTGACCTTGTCTTGAGGTGGGATTCCAGAAGGGATGACAAGTCCAAGCATGGTAAGTTCGATAACATCTGGTTTGTCCCTTTTAAGGTGGTTTAGGTTCTAGAAAATAACACATTTATCTTGCACAATCTAGATGATGCAGAGATATTCGGAGGCCCAGTAAATGGGTGCTTCCTGAAAAACTATTTTATTTAAGTATGAGGGAAGGTCCCTCTTGTACCATAGATGCTTTCCTTTTATTTTTTGCATTTGATTAGTTAGTTGTGTGTGAATAAATACTCCATGGCCCAACAAAGGCACTGGGGTGTAGTTGTAGTTTCGGATTCAATAAGATGCATTGGCCAAGAGACAGTGGTAGAGATACACAACTTACAGGCAAAAGAAGAGGTAAGAGAAGGAAGGTAAGAGCAGTTTTTTAATTCTAAGGCACCTGATATACTATTCTTAGCACCTCACAGGGAAGTGTTATCCTTGGTAGGAGCTAATGTTAATACCTAAGTCTGCACCCCTTCCCCTTCTCTCTCTTTTTCGTACCATCCTAGAAATATTTCCTCTTAATGTTGGTCAAGTTAGTTTCCCATTTGTTCAATGACTTGGTTTTCCTTTTTTGTCTTGCTTGACTGATTCTTTACATAGAGTTTTTCTATTTTTCTTGAAGGATAAACACATATCATGATTTGGTTCGAATTACTTGTCATATTGTTTGCCATTAATTGAGATTACAACAGGTAGATCAAGTATGTTGCATGCACAGGGAAAAACCATGAGAAAAAAACACAACATTCAAAAGCAATCAATTTCAGGTTCATATGGTGGGAACAGACAGGTTAAAATTTCAACAATGGAGATCCAACATGCCACTCAGATCGAATATTTTCATGCATTCAGGGTTTTCAACATCACCCGAGGTTTAATGACAAGAACATATCTCTGAAGTGCTGAAGTGACGAAGTTCAAGAGCTCTGAAGTGTCAGAGTGATCCCTCACTACCACGTCACTTCGTAAGTTCGTTCATCTGGGAGGTTTTTGTCCAGAGCAAGAAAAGAGACAAAGTGTCGAAGTTCTGAAGACACGTGGCACTCATTAGTATTCACGCATGGCATCCATCTAGCGTTGACATATGAAATTCATTTTAGGCACCTTGGGGCACGTCGCCTGCTCAATTTTCAGTGACATGTGTCACTATCCTTCTGAGACACGTCACTTCGACAAATAACAACTAACAACTATGCATGCATGCTACTTCTATACTCAAGGGTTATAAATCAAGCATAAATTAATCAAATCATAGACAATTCATGCATTGGGATGGGAAAAGTATTATTTTATTACTGAAAATGAATCAACTTACAAAAGCTGAGACCGACCACCGCTCTTTGAACCTGGTCCTGGGCTCCTCTTCTTATGTCCTTCAACTGCTTTGCGTTAAATATCCTTTGGCATGAAGAAAGGCTAAAGGGTTGGGACAATGGATTACGTAAATGGGAAAAGTTTTTTTGCTATATTTTTTCCTCCTCCAAATGGTACCCCTACCCCTTCTTTTATAGGCTAGAAGGAGCTAGGGTTTTGGACGAACCCTCAGCCATGTATGGCCGGGAGTTTCAGTTAACTGACCCATATCTTTTTGTTACGTTGGTAACTTTCCTTTTTTCGTGCTTTGTTAGGTACATGTAGGCTGTTGTGAGTCAGCCAACGTGTACACACGTGCAGTAATGAGTTAGGGTGCGTGGGCCTTGACACAAGAGGATTTTCAAGGAGTTGCTCAACAGAGTTTTGGCAAAGAAGGGATATGAGTTGGCCTGATGCCAGGTAAGCATGTGTTGTACAATTTAGGGTTATAACAGATGCCCCCTAATGTGTGAGGTCAGAAGAGCATCTGATGGCCAAAATACATTACCAATCTTTACTGATGTGCCGAACAATTGAGCCCAAGGATCAGGAACCAGGAGGTGTCGTCTGCAAAATAACAAATGTCTCACCGAGGCAGGCATACCCATGCTCGGGATAAAATAGAACCATGGCTACCAATCAAATACACTGTAGATCCATGTCAAATAACTATAAAGAGTAGCCACGAATAATACATAGCGGAGCTACATCTCGAAATCAGAAAGATATACATATAGAGTATCCATCTTCCAGAAGCTGATTCAGCCTGATGACTGGACTTCAGAGCTCGAGAAACAACTTCAAAATCTTCCAAAACTTGGGTAGGAGTGTAATATGAGTGTACTACTGCACTACCCAGAGGTCTTCGACAGCTCGTCCTCCATGGACTTGATAATCTTGATGATCGGACTGAGGGCTTCAGTTATTTCAAACAAGGATTTGATTGGACGTTCATGATGGCCGGGTATGTGGACAAGAGACATATTGCAGAGGGGTCGACTCAGGCTTAGTGACAAACTTCCCTTGGAAAATAGCACGACAAGTGGTGAGACTCAGGTAGCATATATGTTACTCATAATTCTATGAAGCAAGAGGCAACGCAAACTCTCCATATGTTTGGAAGAATAACCAAACGACGAAGGACACAACTCTATATAGCGATAAAATCTTCCTAAGGTCGTACTACATCCCATAGTCTGATGATCAAACAGACAGATGTGCTTTATCCAAGGGTGACTCATTATGATGCCAATAAAGAAAATACTTTTCCCATCCTCTTTTTGGGGTATATTTGATTTTTTTGTTCTTTTCGATCATTTTGGAAAAAGAATAAAGGAATATTACGTTACAATGGAGGAACGAGTACTGCAAACATACAAGCTCAAGGCACAAGGACAAGAATGATGTTCTGGTAAAATGATACTCGGGAAAAATCCTCAAGCGGCCAAAGGTGTTAAGACGCAGAAGCAAACTGTCATAAGGCTGGTGGATAAAGTATGCAAATGCTGTTGATAGAACACACAATGGTAACATCCTTCGATGTAAGTTTAACAAGCCCAGAGAAGGTAAGCTCGGTGGTTTTTCATATTTAGAGAGTCTGAAAAAGCATAAAAGGAGACTCCATTGGGGTACCTTTTTCGATAATAGTCTAGTCGGTTCGAAAAAGGGGTAAACTAACACTGATTAGACGTCAATTCAAAACCATTTTAACGAGTGTGACAAGGACAAGATCACTCGGCTATCTTTTCACTTTTAAGGATTCTAAAAAAATCTTAACTATGGACTTTGTCAGGAATATTCTTCTGGACCAATTTAACGAGTGTGAAAGAATAAGGTCACTCGGCGATCTTTTCAATTTTAGGGAGTCTGAAAAGAGCTTAACTATGGACTCCGTGGGGGTTTCTCTTTCGTAAATTTAGTCCCTCAGGCCCGAAAAAGGAATAAAATTATACCTGAGAGTACTCTTCTAAAGAACGAAAGTTCTATAGAGTATAAATTTGTTCATACAGTTGACCATCCGGACTGAAAAAGGGGCAAACTACTGCCGGACAGACGGGACTTCAAATTTCAGTTTAATGAGCATGAAAGGCCACAAGATCGCTCGACAATCTTTTCATGTTTAAAGGGTCTGAAAAGGGCTTAAAAGAAGACCCGTTTAAGGAACGTTCTTCTGGACCAATTTAACGAGTGTGAAGAAACAAGGTCACTCGACAATCTTTTCATTTTTAAGGAGTATGAAAAGGGCTTAAAGAAGACTCCATAATGGTTACTTTTCTCAGTTAATCTAGATGAGATCAAAAAGAATAAATGCAGTCTCGCCATATGTTGCTTTCGGATCTCAAAGAAATCTTGAAAAACAACAAAGTTATCTCATGATAGACTTTTTGTGGGTCGATGCCTGACATCTCCTCGGGGGAGTTGTATGCTCCGAAGAAAACATTGTCTATGACGCCAGGGTTTCTAGAGATATTGATGGGTATAGTTTCAGCAATAGTTGCCATATTGCCCTCAGCATAGATCTTGTGTGTAGCTAAGGGATTAGTATGACAAGACCTATCTCCAGTCATAGTCATGGTGAATTCTCCTACTTTGATTCGGCTTAACTTTGGGAGAAAATATGATCTGTGATGAAGATCTTCCCAAGGTTTTTCCAGACTAGTCATTGCTTCGATTACTGCTTCGTCAGAAGGCAAGACTAAGTCTAACGAATCGACGTTAGCGAGAGAACCCTGAGCCCAAATAGGCTCTAGAAGTGGATCTAACTCTTGTGCAGGAGTCAGATCAGGGTTAGCTGAAGCTTGCTGGACTAAAGAGTACGCTACCTCAGTGGTAGACAAGGGCATGGACATGCTTGAGTGCCCCGTCTCATCCATCGTGGCTGATGGGGAAGGAAGAATCCAAGGATCCTCAAAGTAAGTCGTGCGGAACGACAAAACTTGAAAAATATAAACCTTATGGTGATTAGATATAAATTTGATATCATCGTGAGGAGGTGGGAAATTGAAAGTACCCATCAAGGATGGGCACAAACCAACTCCTATGTTAACAACACCTGGTTGAGGATTATCAATCATTAGGACCGTGCATGCCCCAAAAGCTGGGTCAAGTCTGGAGAAAGACATTTGATCGATGGTCACTATCCGACCCTCATGTGGAAACAACAAGACTCAGAAAACTATAGCAACCACAGCTTGCATAACATAAGTCCAACTCCATCCTAACAAGAGATTATAGTCGATGGGAGCATCGACTACCTCTACTTCGACACACACGGTTCTCCCTCCTAACTGCACAGGGAAAGAAGGAATGATGCCATTGTTGGGTATGTGTTATATTCTTTGCATGAGTAGTACTGTCTGAGCGTCTGCATCGGGCGCACAGGGGGGTTAGAGGGGGGGGTGCAGGGGGGCGGAGCCCTCCACGCGGGGGTTCGGGGGTAGTGCCCCTGAAAATTTTTTTCGCACTGGGACGACATATTTTCGGGATGACATATTTCCGGGATGACATATTTCCAGGACCACATGATATTTAGGTGGTTTTTCGGCACATGGTTTTTTGCCGATGGTTTTCTATTTTCGGTTAAGGAATTAGGGTTTTGGACTAATACAGGTCATTGGATTAGGGTTTTGGATGCCGCTGGCTCCTATATGTATATTGTATTGTAAACAATGTAACACAATGTATGAATATAATATATGTTGGTTTTCCCGGTTTGGGTTTCCAGGTGAAAAATGTATGTGTAATGTTTGTATTTGCCATTGTATCTTTTCTGTTCTTTTCTGAATATCAGTTTGCAGTAGGTATTGTACAAGGTTAGAATTTACATTTGGTATCATAGCTTTATTGGCTTCAGGGGGACGCATTTGTCGTCAAGGGTTTGGCTCGGGATTGTGATAAGCCTTGTTACAGTGGGAGATCTGTGGTATTGTCTTTCAGGTGAAAAGAAATGGAAAGCAATTCGAAGATGGATATCAAGAAGTTTAATGGGAAAATATTTGAGCTATGGAAGCTCAATATGGAAGATCTTTTGGTGGACAGATATCAGTGGATCGCAGTAGATCCAGGTACTGCACCTACAGGAACTTCTGCAGATGACTGGAAAAAGATGGATCGGAAGGAAAAGAGCACAATTTGACTGTGTCTATCCGATTAAGTATTTATGAATGTGTCAGAGGAAGCTACAACCAAGGATTTATGGGAAAAGTTGCGGAAGTTGTATCTGTCTAAGTCCTTGGTAAATAAACTATTCTTGAGAAAGAAGCTGTATAACTTGAGGATGAGAGATGGAGACTCGGTGGAAGATCATTTAAATGCCTTCAATACTGTGGCAAGTCAGTTAGTATCTGTTGATATTAAAATTTCAGATGAAGATAAATGTATCAGTTTGTTGTGTTCTTTAACAGACTCGTGGGATAGTCTGGTTGTGGCCATAGGTATTAATACAACTTCTTTGAAGTTTGAAGAAGTGGTCTTGTCCTTGTTGCCGGAGGATATGAGACGAAAGAATATGGAAGGACATAGCACAGACGCATTATTTGCAAGAGGACGTTCCCAGGAAAGAAATAAATCTAATTTCTCAAGTGGGAGATCTAATTCTAAGGGTAGATCTAAATCTCCTGGAAAGTTTGGAAGGGT
>ML777459.1:968132-1003363 GCA_009831015.1 Picea engelmannii | reverse complement strand
GCACTGAGAAGTTCTATTGGTGTAGAGGATCCATGGGCATTGTTGACTATGTAACCCTGTAACCCCCTGTGTGCAAAGAAAACAACAAGTGGGAGAATGTTGGGTATGTGTTATATTCTTTGCACGAGTAGTAGTGTCTGAGCATCTGCACCGTGCGCGCTAGGGGGTTAGAGGGGGGGTGCAGAGTCCCCCACGCGAGGGTTCAGGGGCAGCGCCCCCAAAAATTGTTTTCGCACCAGGACGACATATTTTCGGGACCACATGATATTTAGGTGGTTTTTCAGCACATGGTTTTTTGCCGATGGTTTTCTATTTCCGGTTAAGGAATTAGGGTTTTGGACTAATCCAGGTCATTGGGTTAGGGTTTTGGATGCCATTGGCTCCTATATGTATATTGTATTGTAAACAATGTAACACAATGTATGAATATAATATATGCTGGTTTTCCCGGTTTGGCTTTCCAGGTGAAAAATCTCTGTGTAATGTTTGTATTTTCCATTGTATCTTTTCTGTTCTTTTCTGAATATCAGTTTGCAGTAGGTATTATACAAGGTTAGAATTTACATCCATGTGGTCGGAATGAACGACCGTTGAAAGCAGTAAGGAGAGTAGGTGATGGAGACAAAACGGGCTGGCCGATGGCCTTCCAACATGCTAATGACATAACACATGTCAAGGCGCCCTCGTCGACCACCGTGCGGAAGATATTGCAAGTAAAAGTTTTCGTGGGATGAGCCAGTACTATCTGAAATGTGATGTGGTAAGGCAGATGAGGTTTTAAGTCAGTTGTATCTAACATGATGGTGCCCGGATTACAAGTCTCAGTAGAGCCCAAAGCGGTTAACAAGGATTTCCTCTGAGCAGGGAAGCTTTGGAGGACCTCCAAAGTAGACATCGCACAAGGGGTTTGTGATAAATCCTCCACCACAGAGTAATTTTGGGCAGCCCTTGCGTTTGGGTTGTGAGAAGCTTTTTTAAAAGCACCCTTTGGAATGCATGTCATTGTTTCTCCCAACGTCTTCTCAATCTATAGAGGAAGAGATGGGAGATCAGCTTCTTTACCCTTCTCAGAAGCGCTTGGTTTACTATAGTCATGCACTCTAGTTGATATGAAATCATCACCCCTAACCATATATACGTTCACGGATGAGGGATTGTTTGGAGGAGGGAAGGTTTCTTGGCTGCCCCCTTTTGTGCCTGTAGAGGCTTGAGTTAGATTTTTCCCATGTTGAAAGGGATTAGTCAACACTGCTTGCTATTGCTGTGTGACAAACTTTTGAGCCTCTGCAAGTCGAGAACAAAGATGGGTCGGGTGGTCTTCCACGCACAAGTTGCACGGATACCTCGCCTTCCATTTTTCTGTGTTGTCCCCGCCATCATTATCAGTCGGTTTTTTATCCCCCTTACCCTTCTTTCATTGTTTTTTCTTCCCTTTAGGCTGCTAGGTGGCCTTTGGGTTAGTCGACTGCACGGTGTGTACTTCTGACGTTTGGGTAGGGGGAACAACCAAAGTAGTAGTTTGGCTGGCCGTTGTGTGTTGTATGGATAACTGTTGCAACTGTTTTGTCAATTGATCAGCGAGCTTAGTTTGTGCTAAACCAAAAATACCATTGGCATGTGGTCCAGCTCTCTATCTAGTTTTATCAAGTATCAAACATGGTGCATCTGGCAAGATGTTGTATAATAAACCATACTGAGAATAGATGAGCTCAAACTGTTGATCCCTCATGATGGAATCTTCTTTGGAGAAAAATCTGAATGTTGCGACGTCTTTGGATAACTGTGGGACCAAAGACTTAAGGAACCACTCAAGAAGGAATGCTGATGGGACTAGTACTTTGATTAGACTCTTCCGGTGTCTCCATTCTCGGATATGATCAGAGATATGGTCAGCTGTTGTCTGTTCGAAATTGGCGAGCAACTCTGTGCCAGCATCGTATCTCACAGGTAATTGGAAATGGTTGAGGAAGGCCATCACTAGTTCGCCAAACGAAGAGTATCTTGAGTGATCGAGCTCGATGTACCATTTCACGGCACTCCTGATAAGAGTATGTTGAAACAATCACAACTGTACGGAGTCATCTTTCAATGAGTTAGATGAACACCAAAGATGAAAGGTAGTCACATGATCACCTGGATCTTCATTAGGCTTGGCCTCGAACTTTGGAATGTCCAAAGGCAACTTCGTCGGCATAGGAGGCCAATGTGGATTGTGACAAATAGGATCATTTAACAACCTTGTCAAATCTGGCAAGTGTAACGTCACCAGGAATGGTAGTTTGGGTTACTACTAATAACCTGGGAAAAAGGGTCCTGGAGTTTGATTGGCACCAGGTTGCCAGGAAAATTTTGGCTGCTGGCCCGGATTCTGGTAGAAACCATGGCCCTGACCAGCGTAAGGATTTTGCATCTGTGGAGACATCATCGACTGATTTCCCATAAAGGACATAGAGTGTTGGGCATGCATCGTGTTCGAAGGAATTTGGGAAGGATTACCCCATGCCAGTCCTGATGGGAGAGGCATAGTAATCTATCCAGGGTTCCATTGAATGTGCAAAGAATTACCCCAGAACGAGATTCCAGAGGAGGGAACGGATCCTTGTCCTGAGTTCCAAGGTCCTGCTATGTGTGCCCCCTGCGCAGGAATAGTACCCTACGCAGGAGTAGATTGTCCAAAAATGGGGTTGCCCCCAGATAGGAAAGCAGCTGATGCGAATGTTTTGTTACCAAACATCCCGTTCCAAGAAAATGGTGTCGATCCTACCGGCATACTTTGTGCAGGTGTTCCTTGACTCCTTTCTCCAAATAAACTAGTGTGTGTAGGTTTCCCGGCGAACTGCTGATGTGGACCACCAAGCGAAGGGGGAGAAGGAGGAATATGACCTCCTGCGTAAGGAAAAGTGTTAAAAGGGACAGGAGTGCCCCCAAGGTGACCTTGAAGAGGAGCGTTAGAGCTCCCTTCCCCCATACCCAAAGTCTATAAAGTGGAGTAGGTTAGTGCAGGACTTGTACCGAAACTAGGCATACCATATGAAAACGGAGGGCCTGTCGCACTAGGTGTGAAGGGGGTTGTGGCTTCCACCATAGACGGGTTCGGTCCACTATGTGACATAGTTGCGGCTGAGACCATGGTGGATCAAACTGATGATGGTAGGTTAGGAGATGACTCTCCTGTGGTAGCAACTGTGGTGGGAATTGAAGAATTCTCAGTAGAAGTAACAACATTTGTTTCCATAGCTGTGTGAGGAACTGTCTAGCGTTCGTGAAATTGGATTGTTACAATAAACGATGCCAAGATATCAGTGGTTTGGGTTTCAACCGAGCCAAGAGTGGCAGTTGATTCCTCCGGGAGTTGTTCGGGCACAAAGGTTTGTAACCCGGTCGCTTCAAAAGACCCTTGTTGGTCTAGATTCTTCTTTAATGGTGGCGGGAGTGGCTCCAGTGTAACTGGCGGCAGGCCAAGAAGCCTTCGTGACCGGCGGAGCACGAGATCCTCCACTGTGTGAGAATATCCAAGACACGCTAAGGTATTATAAATGTTCAAAAGTAACACACACTAAAATGAAGCCCCTAAGAGATAAGACAAGCAATCACTAAACTATTTGGAAGAATAGTTACAACAACCAACACTAGAGCAACTTACCGGTGCAAGTGAAACTCAAACACAAAAGCACCCTCCAGGTATACTCTGCAAAGCATGGCCTGATGTCTATCCTAGGTACCATGGTATACCCCCGCAGTCACCTATGTATGTCCCTAAAAAGATTGGCAACTAGGTTGCCAACACGCGAACAATCACCAGGCGGGTACAGTCGAAAGTCGGGTAGACCACAATGAGCAGGGTATCAAGCCCGAAACCTGTCAAGGGTATCGAGAGAAAATGGTCTGGAAGAAAACTAAGGACCTCGAACAGATTTGAGACCCATAAAGCCCCGTGGCAAATGCAAACGACGGAATCCCAAAACAAGCCCTCTATATGTGTTCTCCACTACGATTGGTCTGGATTTGTAGGGGTTATCTCCGCTACCTTTCCACACGCGACCTCGTGTTTATCCCCTGTGTTAGAGGGGGGTCCCGGATAACTTCCACGAAACTGGATGTATACACTCCCTATCTCAGATTCTAATGTTTGGTTTTGAATGGCCTTGAAGAGTTTCCTCTCCAACCTAATCGAAGGCCCTAGTCCTGAACTAGTTTGTGAACCCTACAAACATAAAAGTCTAGTAGATTTTAAAATTAGTGTTGCTTTTATGGATTTATCTTACGTCAAGGGGTATGAGGGTGAAACTGATGATGTGTAAATATGAAAGAAAAAATGAATGAAAAATATGGAAACAAAAAAAACTTTTACTAAATGCAAAATTTCAACAACTTTTCACAAAGAAAGATTTTTTTTTTTTTTTTTTAATTTTTCTAAGATTTTATACAACAAACTCAAAGGAATTTCGCTTGACTATGAGCTACTTGTGATATAAGTGAACTGCAAAAAAACTTACGAAATAAAAATAATTTTCCCTAGATAATGATGCAGAAACACACTCCTCAACCAAAGAAGAAAATGAAAAGAGGTCAGTTAACTAAAACTCTCGGCCATGCATGGCCGAGGGTTCATCCAAAACCCTAGATCCCTCTAGCCTATAAAAGAAGGGGTAGGGGTACCATTTGGAGGAGGAAAAAATATAGCGAAGAAACTCTTCCCATTTACGTAATCCATTGTCCCAACCCTTTAGCCTTTCCTCATGCCAAAGGAGATTTAACGCAAAGCAGTTGAAGGACATAAGAAGAGGAGCCCAGAATCAGGTTCAAGGAATGGTGGTTGGTCTCAGGTTTTGTAAGTTGATTCACTTTCAGTAATAAAATAATACTTTTCCCTTCCCAATGCATGAATTGTCTATGATTTGATTAATTTATGCTTGATTTCTAAACCTTGAGTATAGAAGTAGCATGCATGCATAGTTGTTATTTGTCTTGAGTGTAGGTCATATGTGGAAGGAGCAACACAAGAAAGTAATCAAAGTGCAATGGAGGATCTACATCGAACGCTGGTAATAAGGTAGGTGGTCCTTTTCCATGCATTTACTGAGAAAAATTTTAATCTTGGGTTGTAGGTAAAAAAGTAGTTTCTTTTTGGTCAAAATATGCATGCAAGTCTGACCCTAGTTTGCTAGTCCGTCGACAACTTTCCTTTTTTCGTGCTTTGTTAGGTACACGCAGGCTGTTGTGAGTCAGACAGTGTGTACACGCATGAAGTAATGAGTTAGGGCACGTGGGCCTTAACAAAAGAGGATTTTCAAAGACTTGTTCAACAGATTTTTGGCAAAGAAGGGATATGAGTTGTCCTGATGCCAGGTAAGCATGTGTGGTGCAATTTAGGGTTATAACACCGGCTCCACAGGATCCTCAGATGAAAATATGGGTGGGTTTGATGGCTCGACATGGTGGCGTGCCAATCGTCAAATATGATCAAGCTTTCTTCCAGTGGTTGAGGGATCAAATAATTATGGTTGAGGACTATGCTTATGCTAGGACCAATTTTCATGGGGACCCTCACTTGGCATTACCTTAGGGATATCAATGGGGAGGCACAGGTATGAATAATTTTTTCATTATATGTTGTTTTTGGTATTTTAATTATAAATTGTTTTTTTCATTTATCTGAGACTAATCAAGTTCTCTCAACAATGTAGATGTGGTGCCTTATTGTCCTCTAGGATCATCTCCTATTCAAATACAGGGAGAGATAGGCATCGTGGTGGTTTGAGGAGTGGCTGCTAAGGATCTCGAGGAGATCGAATAGAACCTAGAGGGATTAACCATGAACATCCCTGACATCACCATGGAAGAATTACCTCGGCGCTACCAATGCCATACAATTGGCGTATCAACATCTATTGGTTGACTACTTCATAGAGTGGCACGGGAAGACGTTTGTTACAACAAAAAACATCTTTGATGATTATGTATATGAATCCATGAGCTTCACCATTTTGACATTTTGGTCTTTTTTGTAACTTTTGACATATTAATATAAAGTTCCTATCGACTTACTTGTCTTTTTAAATGTGTGTTTGGATTTATAAATGGTGCAAATGTTTGTCTAAAACATAATTATCCAATGCATTTGTTAATGTGTTTATACATCTAGGAATATGTTGATACTTAATATAATCAAAATGTATTTCCAAGAGGTGAATTCTTAAGTATACCCATAATAATGTAGGACTTCAGATGGAATAAACATTACTCAATTGAAGTACTACTGACTGTGAATCAAGTCATACAATAAGATGAAAGATTCCAAATAAAATGGAGTCAGTTAATAACTTGATAACTGCATTGTATTCAATGATATTATTAGTTGCACAACCAACGAAAACACCGTGTAGACTGATCAACTCATCCGTAGGTGCATAGATTTCCCATGCAACAGACACTAGGTTATGAGTACTGGGAATAGCACCATCAACAAAGCCGACATAGGGTAGTGAAGACACTGACATCTGGAAACCAAGCACAATGCAAGGTAAGCACCTTAAAGGCAGAACAAGAAATGAAAAAGCACACTAGAGTATGATACATTAGAAATACAAAGAACTCATGCAAAAAATAGTTTAAGCATAGTACTTCTTTAAGTAAAGCCCATTTCTGGGTTCACTCAAAGGAATTCCATCATAATCTACCAGCTCATAATCCCCTTTCTCCAACACGCAGTTAACGATATATGGGCCATGCAACATGGGCTCAAATTTACTAGCCCCTAATAAGTCATGATCATGTTCGTAAAGGAGAACTAAATCACCCTCAGAAAAAAACACGTGGTTTGACATGCTTGTCATATTGAGCTTTGACATGTTTCTTCTAAGTTTATATTACTAAAGAAGCATCACAACGAGTCTCATCTGATTGCATCAAATACAAGAGACATTCCTCTTCGGCTAAGGTGTCAGGGAGAAGTTCGACAACTAGTTTCAAAGATGGGATTTCACATTCAATCAACAGAATAACTTCAATACCATATACTAACTGTAAAGGTGTGAACCCTGTAGTAGATTTAACGGATTCCTGATAGGCCCATAATGCTAAGAAGATCATCATGTGCCAGCTTGACTTGTGAATTCCTACCATCCGTCGAAGCGTAGTAGTGAGAAATTTGTTGATTGCTTCAACCTGGCCATTGGCCTGTGGATAGTAAGGTGTTGAGTTTTCATGTCGAAGACCCAACTTATCGATAAGTTCAAACATCATGAAATTATGAAAATGACTACCATGGTTAGTGATGATGGCTTGGGGGACACCAAACCTAGTAACGATATGATTGAATATGAACAATGTTGCAGTTTTCCCGATATTATCAAATGTAGGCATTGCCTCAGCCCATTTAGTGAAATAATCCACGACTATGATTATGTATCCATGCCCCCCGACTAAGTGAGGGTTACATGTCATGAAGTCAATGCCCCATTTAGCGAATGGACTAACGAAAACTACAGGGTAAAGAGGAGCAAGATGTGATTGGATATTATTGTTATATGTTTGACAAGTGTGGAATTTTTGAACAGAAGTAATGCAATCCTTAAACAATGAAGGCCAGAAGTAACCAACTCGTAAGATATTTTCGATAATGGCATACCCAGACATATAACCACCACATGCTCCAGACTGAAAATCATTTAAGGCTTTCTCATCTTCATCATAGGTTAGACATCATCGAAATACATAATCAATACCACGATGGTAAAGGGTATCACCGAGAATAATCTATTGTCAAGCTTGATCCCGAACACGATGACGATCTATACGAGAAATATCAGTCCAAGAATTTTGGGTTTGGAGATAAATGATAATGTATCCATACAATATGTCATTTGAACTGATCATAAAGAGAGAACCATTAGGAAAGGAATCCTCTTCCACAGTTTTTGTCTCAGTGGAGGGAGGGTCACATATCGGCTCGGAAAAAACCAAATATTTCTTTGACTTGGCTCACTCAAACTCTAAATAAAACTCCTATAGAATCACTATCCATTTGGATTATTTTCACCCCAACTATTGTCAGGTAAGGATGTGTTTCATAGGTTTGTAATCATAAATGATGGTGGTTTTGTGCAATAAGATATAATGACGAAAAACAGGGAAAATCTTGAACAACTGCCAAGGCTAGTTTCTCCACATGCATAGATTTGGTTTTGGTGGTCGCGAGACTATGAATCAAATAATATATAACATCTTCATCATGTGAATCATCCTCTTGGACTAGTACCATGGATATGGTAGAGTCTGAAGAAACCAAGTATAAGAAATAATCTCGACTATAATTGGGGGGAAATAAGAGTGGTGTACCGGTTAAGGAAAGTTTCAAAGCTTCAAAGGGTTTGTTGGCAGTGTCATCCCATACAAAATCATGACCCTTCTTAATAAGTCAAGTGAAACATTTCATTAGTTAAGCATAATTAGGGATGGATCGACGTAAAAAAATTCCCTTCCCTTGCAAACTTTGGAGTTGGTGTAAGGTAGAAGGAGGAGGTAAATTGAGAATAGCTTCAACCTTCAAAGGATCCACCCTAATCCCATGTGTGGAAATGATAAAACCAAGAAGTCGTCCAAAATACACACAAAAAACACATTTATGTGGATTCAATCATATGCGATAATATTGACAACGTAGGAAAATGGCTCGTAAATGTGTTGGGTGATATTGGAAATAGATGGAATGTGATGGTAAATCATCTAGGTAAGGTTGTATAATGTGCTTAATATCATGAAAAGCATAATACATGGCACGTTGAAAAGTCACACCAATATTCTTGAGACCAAAAGGAAGTTTCCGATATGCGAAGGTTCCCCAAGGGAAAATAAAAGCAGTCTTATTTTGATCCATAGGTAAAATATTGATTTGATTATAGCCAAAGAATCCATCCATCAAAGAGAAGATTTCACTCCTAACACAATCGTCAATGATCTGGTAAATGAAAAGGGTTGGGTAATTATCTTTAGGACAAGCCTTGTTGATATACCTATAATAACCACAAACACAGATCGTGCCTTCTTTCTTCGTAACCAAATCAAGATTGGACACCCAATCAGTCAATGCCACAGGATAGAAAAAATTGTCTTTAAGAATTTTTTCAACTTCGAGTTTAATAGTAGCATCTTTGCGTGGATGCATTGGGTGAAGTCTCTATCAAACGAGTTTAGTTTCCAGGTAAGTATTATTTTCAAGTACAAAAATATCTAGATCAATTCCATGCATCTCTTCGTAAGTCCAGGAAAAAACATCACGAAATTCTTGGAAAAGGGCCTTGTAAATTCACATCTCGTCAGGAGAACATGAGGCACCGATATGAATATTTTCCATGATTCCAAGTTTAATAGAAATATCTAGAGGGATGGTGGGTGAAATATTTCCCAAGTTCCCTTCGTACAAAACATCGCATGTTGGTTCAGGAACAGGGGAAATAGTAATGACAGTAGACAGATTCGAAATCCATTGGTAACTCTCTATAGTCTCGGGTTCCAGGAAGAGGATAGAATAATGATGCACATCGTCCCATGGGGTATCTTCCATGGACATAAATGTCAGGATCATATAATCAGTGTGAAATACCACATGAAAGGGATCAAGATATGTATCTAAGAGAGAACAAGGAGAAGGATTTTCTGATTGAATAGCTTGATAAGCCAATTCCACTGGACCTAAAGGAATTATGTTTCCATAACCAAGACAATCGTCAGAGATAGGTACTTTTTGGAATAGGGGAAGACCCAAGGTTCAACTATTCAACAACACACCAACAAAACCCTAACTACCATCCCTTTCGGCAACACCTACGAAGAAGATGAAGTCTCACCCGAGGTAGAGGCAGGGGGGGTTGTAGGACTCATGTGTCTACAACCTAGCTGGGACATAGATTTGTGCCCCATCTAGGTTGTAGACACCTGATTCCTGCAACCCCCCCTACCTCTACCTCAAGTGATATTTCATCTTCTTCGCAGGTGTTGTCGAAAGGGACTATAGTTAGGGGTTTGTTGGTGCGTTGTTGAAGCATTGAACCCTGGGTCTGCCCCTATGCCAAAAAATGGTTCCATTGTTGGGACCTGAAACTGTGATTGTTGGTAATTGAAGAAAAGAGAAAGATTTGTGCATGTATCTTCTTCTCTAGTGAACAGTATTCTAATTTACTTGCGAAGCTCTGTGCTAAGAAACAAATCGGATCTGAAGAAAAGAGGTTAAGATCTTAAATATTTGTGCTTTGGTAAGGGTAAGATAAGTGGAAATTTTTCTTTGAAAGTATGAATTTAGGTATGTCTGATAGATTTTTTCCTAGTCTGAAAACTAGGGCACGACCAGAAGAAAGAGTTGATCTAAATAGATTTGATAGAGATAGTGAAAGATATGTTATTCCTATGCATAGAAAGAGTTTTTTTACTAATAAGTGGATGCAGGAACCTAGAAAGATGTTTTGCAGATTGTAGGTCCATCACTGTGATTCCAATGAGCAGTACATAAAAGGTTGGGGATCGTTTAAAAGGAAGAGAGGATCGACATTGTGTTATAACTGCAGAAGACCGGGACATCTTTCTAGGGAATGCTCTGGTGTAGGTCCTATTTTTCTTTGTTGTAAATCTATTGATCATGAGGTTTTGTATTTCCCTAGAATGATTTCCAAAGTTGAAAAGATGAACATGAGACCATAAAACTATGAAGAAGGTCAAGAAACTAAGAATATGTTAGAAAACCAGAACGAATCAGAGACTCTGTTATTACAGATGAAAGAAAAATTGAATGGTCACAAGGACATCAGTTTACTAGAGATCTTAAAAGAGAAGCAGTGCATAGAAACAAGAATATATAGGATACTTCAACATGTGAATATTATGCCAGAAAACACTTGGAAAATTTCGGGAAAGCCTGACATGATAAGATTGTTTAAAGGAAATATGATAACCCTATGTGGAAGAGTTACTAATGTACCTATGATGGCTCATGGAACATCGACTGAAGAAGAATTTGAATTCATTCAGTTTATTGAGAACAATGCCCCTTTTGCACTTTTGCTAGGACAAACCTGGGTTGAGAAAGATTAGATCCGAAGGGAAGCAGAGGAAGAAGCTACAAAACAGAAAAAGAAAGAATTAAGGGACTTCATAGCTAAGAAACTAGAGTGACTAATGCAAGAACAAGAGGACAAGTCGAAGCAACAGAATACAAGAGAGTTAGTTGTTGAAGTTGAAAAACCACAAGAAGGCTTAAAGTGTTGGACAACTGAGAGGGGGGGATGTGAATCAGTTGTTACCGAGATTAAACAATTATGCTTATTTTAAAATCTTTACAAAGCACTCAATGACAATCAATATAATGCAGGGAGGTAAGCAATAGAATATTCAACATCAATCACACACATGAAATATACAGAGACAGATATTTCCTGAGGAAACCCATAAAGGAAAAAACCTCTTCTTCTTGATATGATCAATAATATTTATTTTCTGTACATTATAATTCTTATGAGAACCAACTCACTTTGAGGCTACCACCTCTATTTTGCAAGATACAACTTGTAGAGAGCACCAACTCTCTAGTTTCTCTAGCACCCACTAGAAGGAAGCACCAACTCCCTAGTTTCTATAGCACCAACTCCCTGAGTGTTACAACACAAACTGGATGGAAGCACCAACTTCAAGTCACACAGGCACCGAACTGTATAACAGAGAACAATAGTTCTCTCTTGCACCACCCTTCCACCCTGGTTTTTCTAGATGCAACCAGATGGAAGCTACAATTCCCTGTGTTCAAGCACCCACTTGAAACTCTGAGGAAAAAAGTCCTCCCTAGCACCTCCTTACCACCCTGAAATATAAATATTTTGTTTATTGAATTTATCACAGTGATACAACATTTATCTATTGCTTACTAGTCTTATCACTATTCTTGTACATTGCTCTTCTCTACCTGCATCAGTGTCTCTCTCCTTGTGTGTGATGCACTTTTTGTTATTCTCTCAAATATGCATTTATGTTCCTTGCTTCTTCTATACTTTATGCTCTGTATCTTCTTTCCATTCTATGCACCATGCCTCTTATGTGCGCTTCAAATCCTGCACACAAAATGCTTCTACCCGCATGAAACACACTCAACAGTCGTGCACATCTCTTCTTTGTTCTGGATTTTTATACTCTCTGTGCACCTTCTGCATACTTCATGACACGCCTCTTCACTATGTCACAGTTCTCCCTATAGGTCATTCACTTCATCTCATCCTCTTGAATGCTTGGCTATCCAACTGAATCACTTCACTTCTCTATCCTGCATCTCTTTCTCATGTCGATTCCTCTACCTGATCATCATGGAAACTCTTCGTCCTCTATGGAGGTTCACTCCATGTGTTCATCATTAGTGGCCATTATCCTGAGATTCTTCGTCTTCTTTGGAAGTTATAGTCTTCGACACATTTCCATATGTCAGTTGTCTAAATGATGAATCTTCACTTCATTGGTAGTTACCTCAAGACTCTTTAGCTCCTCTGGCAGTCACCCTATAGATCCTCGAATTCTCTGGTAGATGAAATCACTTTTTTTCTGGTAGTTACAATCATTCCTTTCGGCATTTACATGGAGAAATTCTGCATGCTCATTCCTTTGGTGCCTTTTCCCTTCCTGAGAAAAACTTTGCAGCAGGTGTTAGCTTTTACTGCTAAGCCCATTCCTTTCATGTGACCATTGGTGGTGACCAAATGCCTATTCAAAAGGTGATTCAATATTTCTGTCTAGTGAGCGCTAGATCCATTTCATGATATGACCTTGGGCTATAAGATTCATGTGACCATGCGATTGCGGGTACGTCCATAGGTAGTTTGAGGACAACCCGCTTTTCACCCCACAATTCAATACAAGCCTCCATGCATCCATTCTCCAAAACTGTGGTTTTGATTGTGGTCAACTCATGAGAAATTAAGGCCCAAGCAGGTTTTGGCCCCACAATGGAGCATGACCATTGATCTCACGATATTCATGATGCTCCTAAATGGATGGTTCAGATCTGTCCTCTCAAGTTTGCAGACCAGATCTCTCCTTCCTCCATCAACGACTGAGGTTTCCTTCATGATCTGGGCTCCAGAAGATTCAAATCTCAAACCCTGTTGCTGTTGACTGGATATCTTCCAAAATGGAAGATATGCTGACATTTGTCCTCTTCACTCAACTTCTCTACCTTATTTCCTTTGTCCACGTGCAATCCTTGGTCTCAACGATCAGATGACATGTGTCCCTCCAAACTAACGGACGATATCGATTTCTCCTTTCGGGCTTCGAGAGTTTCAATTGTCAAACTCCACTTGCTCCTGGAGAATTTCACCCAAAGTCCATGATCCAATGATGCGTGTCCTTCTTGAAATGTCAGTCACAAACCCTTCAGGTATTCAGGGTTTGACAATATCAACTCTCAACTTTCTTTCATCCTTCCTTTGATTTTTCCGGAGTTGACAATCTATTGACGCGTGTCCTCTTTAATCCAATGGTTATCCTCCACTCGGGGACTTCGGCCTTCAAAAATCTCAAACCTTTCTCCTTCACATTTTCTCAAAGAAGTTTCACCCGGAGTTCACGATCCATTAACATGTATCCTGCTACATGATCAATGATCGTGAATACACTTGAAGTGATCTTCAAATCGTACGACTCATATCCACTTCAGGCCTTCGACATTTGGGACTTCAGGCGAGTACTGGTGGTACAAATCTTGAAGAAAAACTCCTGGAGTGATGTAACTCTTATGTCACTCGATGAAATTTCATGAGCCGAGCAGATGCCATGTGTCACTCAGATTTGTGATCTCCACATACCTGAAATGACAAATCAACTTGACACTTGTCATTGTCTGATTGTGCCATGTGTCCTTACTAACATGGTCTGACACGTGTCCTTGCTGACATGGTCTGACACATGTCCTTGCTGACATGGTTTTCTGATGTGGTCTGCCACATGTCCTTGAGGATGAGATTTTTTGATGTAATCCACTGACGTAGGTCTCCTTGATCTAATGTTCATTGTCTGATCTCTAGATCTGACGACTGACGGAAATTCGCATTCCGTGAATTTCAAATCTCAAACTTTCCTAAGTGTAACCTTCTCTCATCTTTATATCCAAAGTGAATGTTGTTCATTCGATCAGGATCTTGGATCTACGGCTCGATCTTTCTATGGTGCAACGTTTCTAGATTATCCTATCCTTCAACTCGAAATTGATCCGACGGTTGATGGAACTTTGCATTCTAGGTATTTCAAATCTCAAACTTTCTTGAGTGTAAACTCCTCGCATATTTATACCCGAACTAAACTTTTTTCATCGATCATGTTCTCATATCGACGACTCGATATTTCTGTGTGCTCCTCCTGTCTAGACACTGATTCGATGACCACTTTCGCTCCTCCTCCTGATATTTTGATTTCTTCCGACTTGGAATAATGTCTAAGTGTCAAAGGCCTCGAGCTTTGATCCTTCTACGAGTCCTGATGACTTGGACCTCGTCTGCGCTTCTAAAAACTGCTATCTCTTTTGATATTTCTTGTCTTTGCATAGTGTTTTCTTCTCCTCTTGATCTTACTCTTCTTTCCGATCTTTGATCTCTGCATACTTATGCTATTTCTCTTGAGCTTTGATTTTCATATTGTTTGCTTCTTCTTCTGAACTTATGCTTTCCCTGTTTTCCATCATTGCTGCTTTTGTGCCTGTAAACATATCATCATCATTGTTGTTCTTGCCATCAATGACAAGCACACTCTATCTACAAACATGCCAACAATCTCCCCCTTTGACATTGATGACAACCCTGAAAGATTTCACTGTTCTACTTATATCTCCAACTGTAGCATCCAGAACACACCTTTTCTCCCCCTTTGACATCAATGTCAAAGAAAACATGCTCCCCCTGAGCTGTTGTAGTACTTTTTTGGAGGTATCATATATTCAACCAACACAAACTCCCCTTGACATGATGTATTATCTTATTCAAGTCCTGTAGAGTATTTGTATCTAACTCAGGGTCTTCTCCTTCTAATTCTTGGACATGTTCATCTTCAACTTCAGTTGTGTCCTCTGTAGCAGACTCAATACTGCTCACCACTCTTACTGGGACTCCTTCATCAACCTTTTCTTGTCATTTTTCTTTCATGATTCCTACAATCCAATACTTTTATGAACACATTCATCACAAGAAAAAACCATTACAAAAACTCTCATACCTGCTTTACCTTTTTACAAATGAAGGACCTATGTTAGACTTCTTAGGAGTACCGATTTCTTCCTTGTTGTATCCAATATTGGATTTGTCATTTGGTGATATTTGACTATCCAAGATCTCATCCAGGGTCATGAAGCTATTCAAGAACTTGATTTGGGTGTTTGACTTCTCAACCTCCACAACTTCTGCTTCCATCTTATGACATGATTCTTCTTCTACTTCTTCTTTTCTTGCATGGGAGGATTCAATATCAACATCATTATCTGTCCTTATGCCTTTATCCAACACTTGTCCCGAGTTTACATTTTTTACCTTACAATCTTTGTACATGAACACCTCTTCACAGCCTTTGTCACACATTTGACTTATACTAAGAAAATTATGTTTCAGACCATCTACAAGCAGAACATCTTGGGAATCTCGTTTTCCATTACTCAAACTCACCATCCCTTTACCCTTGATTTTACCTGGTTCATCATTTTCAAAGATCACATTTCCTATTTTTCTTTTACTTATAAGTAGAAGCTTATCCATTTCTCTAGTCATGTGTTTGGAACATCCACTGTCTATATTCTAGGAGTCATTTTGTTTTGGAGTTGAAAGTAATAGACCACATTTTTCACTATCTTTCTTTTTCCATGTGTTGGCCTTTCTAGCTAAGAGCTTTATCCTTGGATCTTCTTTGTAATTATTCAAATGGAAGTTTGTAGATTTGTGGTCGAAGTTATGACATTTATAGCATTCAAGCTCATTGTTCAATAGGTCAAATTGATTGTTGCAGCATTGTCTACTCATTGACTGTTTATTATTTCTCGACCTCCTCAGTTGCATGTTTCTAAACATAATTTGACAATTTGCAATCTATGGTTGTTTGTTACTTGGTTTTCTCATTCTCTGTTGTGGAAGAAATTTATTCCTTGGGTGTCTTGTTTGCTCATGTTTAAATCTTAAGGAACAATTTACAACTTTGTGGCCAAAGTTAGAACAATAGAAACAATATCCATAGAAAAAATATTTGTACCTGGAAAATGGTTGTCTTCTTTGAGCAGGTCTATTTCTTCCATGTTGATGATTTCCTTGAGAAAAGCGTGTATTATTCTTTTGTTCTAGAGATTCAGTTCTAGCACCTTTTTCTTTACTCCTTGGTGGTTGATTATCTTCCTTTGTTTCTGCAGGTTTGATGTTGTCATTGGTTGTAGATTTGACAAACTTGATGGGTTCTTTGTTGCTTGGCTGACCACTACTTGATACTTCTTCATAACCCAACCTAGTTTTCAACTTTGGTTTCCTTTGTTGATTCTGAATGGTGGCTAATCCTTCTGAGGCTTTGATACTTGATAGATTTTGATGATACAAGGCTTGAAACTTCTCCAACTCTTTTCTAGTTATCACTACTTTCTCCAGAGCTTCACATCTTGCCTTCTTTTTTGATAACTGTTGTTTCAGAATGTCTTCGATTTTCTTTGCCTCTTCTAATTCCACTTTTAGTAGGGAAAAGTCTTCATTAGGTTTTTTACTACCTTTCTCGAACTGTATAAACAATTTTTTTTTGTTTCTCTTCTTAAGTCTAAGTCTGTCAATCTCTTCCAAAGCGTTGAACAACTCTCCTTCCAAGTCAACCACAGCTTCTTCATCATCAACATCACTTCCTGTGATTTTATTATCATAATCCTCTTTGGCCATAAACATGAATTCATTTACCTTATCTTCACAGGAAGAGCCACTATCTGTGTCTTCTGAAGAGTTATCATTGTTTACACATACACTTTTATTTTTATCAAATATTTTGGATTTGTACTTCTCTTCATGACGCAGGCGCGCCTCTCCCTGGGCACGTCCACTCACAGGACCTTCTTCTTCTCGTCCTGAAGAACTCGAGGTTCTTCTATCTCCCTATCGGGAGATGTGCACCCACAACACTATGTTATGAGGTCTCCCCTTTACCACCAGAAGATCCGCTAAATCTCGTTGTCTCGCGAGTTCGGGACTTAAACCCTCCAAAATTTCCTTTCAAATCTTGCGATACTTGAGCTGACGATACGGGTATAGCTCCTCCCACATGAAACCATGGGCTAGACTTATTGTCAGCACCTCTCATGACTTCGCGACCTCGCCGATTGAATCATCGAGTCTTCACCCTACTAGTCCACGAGTCTCCGAGATGCACGGTCCCACCTTACGCTCTGCCACGCGTCCACAAGAATCTCGGCTCCTCAGCGCTTCACTACTCGGCGTCCCTTTGTGCCACCTGTACTCCACTCACGCTCCACTATGGCCCACACTGCTCCAGCTTTCGGGATATCGCCCTCTCGCAACTTCGCGATCCCTGTGCTCAAATCCTTGAACCTTTTCTTGCGAAGTCCTGAGACCCGATTTCTCACGTAGATCCAACGGTCCTCCTATACACCAGATCCAACGGTTATCCTCCTCTCACTATCTCGTGGCCTTGCGACTTGGAATACCCAAATGTTAGACTCTCCACCCGCGAGTTCTGAGTTAGTGAAATCCGTTGATCTCCCTCCACCTGTCCTCCTTAGATGGATGGCTACGATCCTTTCGCTCCTTCATCGCCTCGCATCCTCGCACCTCACGAATTCACACACCCAATACTTGGGTCTTTACCCTGTGAACTCTCGAGTTCACAAGAGCTCTGATCTCTTAACACGCGTCCCCTCAGATGGACGGCTCTGATCTTCTCGCCACTTCGCTACTCGCAAATTGGAACACCCAATACTCGGGTCTTCAAACTACGAGATCCGAGTTCACGAGATCACCGATCTCTGCCACCTGTCCTACGCAAATGGACGGCTCACAACCTCTCACTACTTCACTACCTCATGGCCTCACGTCTCGTGACTTTTAACGCCAACCACTTCAATGTTCACCCTGCGAGCTCCGCGATGCGAGATCTCTCGATCTTTGACACCTGTCCCTTCAGATGGATGGTTCACAATCTCTCGCCACTTCATTGTCTCATGGCCTCGCGACCTTTAACGCCACTTTCTCAACCCTTACACTTACGAGCTCCCGAGATACGAGATGCCACCTGTCCTCCAACGGTCAGAATCTCGCTCCTCGCACCTCGTCCTCCTTGCGGCCAAATCCTTGATTCCTTTCTCACGAGGTCTCGATACACAATCTCGTGAGAAATCCAACGGATCTAACCGACTTGGATCAACGGTGCTACCCTCCTAAGCTTCAAACCTTTCGGAATCTTCCCATTGTAACCTCCTTGCACTTCTGCAAGATCTGACGATCTTCGAAACTTCGCAAAATATTTTCAGAAGATTTCGACTGTCTGTTCTTCCTTAGTAAATCTCCGAGATGAAAAATGAGTATCTCTCCACGAGATTCCTTTGTCGCTTCGTCAACCTGCGATGCTTCTTCCCAACTTCAACAACAGTTTCCTTTCGCCTGTTCTTCAGTGAACTCGAAGGCCTATACCTCTTGAGCTTTCCACAAACTTTAGTCTTTAGAAGAACCCTTGCGCACACTCCTTGCGGCCAATATTCAAGCACGTCTAAGTGTTGAAGTTCTCCTGACCCTGCGCACACCTGCAGCAACATTCTTTCAAAGTTTCTGCTCAGATACACGACTGAGACTTCCTCCCTTAGCCTATGCACTCCTTGCATGGCTTTCACAACTCACTCCCACTTCTGAGTGATATGAAAACAAGAGTTAACTCTCTGAGCCTTCTATCAACGCACTCCTTGCGGACGACTTCAACTGCACTCCTTGCAGGAATCCTTGCTCAAAAGAGAAACAATTGTAACTCACTTCCACTTCCTCTCAGACTTCAATATCACACATGAATTCATACGCACAGCATGATAACAAATGCATAACGGGAAAAAATATTCCTAATCAGAGCATTCAACACACATACACAGAGAATAACACAACAACCATGAATCTGAATCAACTTCTTCTATTAATTCAAGATCTGTACATGGGTGTTTTCTACAACTCTCAACTATTCTCCTATGCTCTAAAATATTCTCTTCTCCTGTTCTAGTCCTAATACAATAATACAATGAGGGTGTCTATAATCAGTTTTCCCTCTTCCTTCTAGAATTGTCTAATCTATGAATTCAATTCTATCTACCTACAACTACTACTATAAATGCTTTTGTCTATCTCAGACGAGAGTGTATGGCTCGAGGTATGAGTACATTTCTTCCAAGGTGCTCAAATTAAATGATCTCATTTAAGTTAGGCGTGTCAACTTCAAGAGAGAATTTTAAAATTCAAAAACTTGTGTTGGACGTCTTCCAGCTGACTTTCTGCTTCCACGTTAGTTTTGCTTGTCGTGAGGGATGCTCCTGCGTCATACTCCCTCGCTTGAAAATTTGCATGGGCTCCTATCCATGAGCTCTTGCACGGTATGTCCATGCTTCAAAAATTTTGCTTCAGTCTCCCAGCTGGCATCTTCAACTGGATGACCCTTCCACTTAACTAAATACTCAAAATATTCTTTCCTTTTGGTTTTCTTACCCACTCTTTTAGTCAGTATCTGCTCCATCTGTGGCTTCTCTGCAACTGGCATCTGCTTCTGCCACTGGATCTCTGGTTGATCATCACTTTATGCTCCTGCTTCATCAGCTTTATATGGATATAAATCTGAAACATTGAATATTGGATATAGTCCAATGCCCTCTGGTAACTCAATCTCATAATCATTCTGTCCCATTTTCTTCAAGACCTTGCATGGCCCAATTTTCTTCATATTCAGCTTGTTGTATGTTCCCCTCGGGAACCTTTATTTCCTCAAATGTGCCAAAACCAGATCACCAACTTCAAACTGAAGTTGTCTCCGATGCTGATCTGCTATATGCTTGTACTCCTGACTTGACTTTAATAGTCGCTCCTTCACCTGGCTGTGAAGTTCCTTCATCGCTTCAGCGAATTCTCCTGCACTAGCACTGCTAGTATCAATCTGTTCTGAATCCCTTAGTTCATAAACCCCTCTTGGATGCATTCCATATATAATCTGGAATGGACTTTTTCCTGTGCTCCTGTTCACTTAATCATTGTAAGAAAACTCTGCCTGCGGTAATATTCTATCCCAGCTGCTATGGTGCTCTGTCACCAAGCTTCTCAACAAGTCTCCCAGACTTTTGTTGACCACCTCTGTCTCCCCATCTGTCTGAGGATGATAAGAAGAACTAAACTATACTTTGAATCCACAATGTAATCCAAAAATGTCCTATGAATTTTGTGTCTCTGTCCGAAACTATACTTTTTGGCAATCCATGAAGTCGAACAATCTCTTTGAAAAACAAGTTTGCGATGTGAGTCGCATCGTTGGTCTTCTGGCATGGAATGAAGTGTGCCATCTTAGAAAACCTATCAACTACCACAAATATGGAATCAACCCCTCTCTGTGTCCTCAGCAATCCCAATATAAAATCCATGCTAATTTCATCCCACGGCTTGTCTGGTATGAGCAATGGCTGATACAATCCTGCATTCTGCTTTCTCCCCTTTGAATACTGGCAAATCCTGCATCTGTCCACAAACTTCTTGACTTTTGACCGCATCCCTGGCCAAAAGTATGACTCGCTCAGCTTTGCAAATGTCTTATCATGGCCAAAATGTCCTGCTAATCCACCACTGTGCTTCTCTTTCAACAAGTTCTCCCTCATGGAGAAATTCGGAATACACAGTTGATTGCCTTTGAACAACAACCCATCCTGGATCACATACTCTATCCACTGACTTCTATCTCCGAGAACTGGGTTCTCAGCTACTTCATAAGCCTCCTTAAAGTCTGAATCATCTGCATACATGTCCTTAAGATCATCAAAGCCTAACGTCCTGACTTTGAACTCCTGCAACAGCAAACACTTCCTGCTCAAAGCATCAACAACTTTGTTAGCAGTCGCTAAAATGTGTTTAATTACAAATGTAAAATTCTGCATGTATTATACCCATTTAACATGCCTCTGATTCATTTTTTCTTGCTGAGTCACAAATTGTAATGCATGGTTATCACTATATAAAACAAATTCCTTTGGAATCAAATAGTGCCTCCATTTCTTCAATGCCTGTATGATGGCATAGAATTCCTTATCATATGTGGAGTATTTCTCCTTCGCCTCATTCAGCTTCTCGTTGAAATATTCAATCGGTCTGTCTTCCTGACTCAAGACTGCTCCTATGGCAAACTCGCTTGCATCACATTTTACCTGAAACGTCTTCTGAAAATCTGGAAACACCAGAATCGGTTGCTCTGTAATCTTTCGTTTCAACAAATTGAAACTCTTTTCAGCCTCTTTCGTCCAGTGAAAAGATTTATGTCTTTTCCTGACTGTATCCATCATTGCTACACTAATTCCACTGAAATTTCTGATGAATTTTCGGTAGAAACTAGCCAGTCCATGAAAACTCCTCACTTCAAATACGTTCCTTGGTGATGGCCAATTATTGATCACCTCTACCTTATCTGGATCCATACTCAACTCATTTGCAGATATGACAAACCCCAAATAAATGAGTTATGTCTTCATGAATGAGGACTTCTTCATGTTTATCAACAGCTTCTCTTGTTGTAATCTCTTCATCACAATAACTAAATGCTTCAAATGTTCAACCTTTGTCTTGCTGAAAACCAATATGTCATCCAGATACACAATGACAAATTTCCCAATGAACTCCTTCAGGAATTCATTCATCAACCTCATAAAGGTACTTGGTGCATTCGTCAAGCCAAACGGCATGACAAGCCATTCATACAAACCTTCGTTTGTCTTGAATGTTGTTTTCCATTCGTCACCTTCTCTCATACGAATCTGATGATATCCACTCTTCAAATCTATCTTTGAAAAAAAATTTGCTCCACTCAAGCAATCCATCAAATCATCCATTCTTGGCAATGGGAATCTATACCTGATAGTTATCTTATTGATGGCTCTTGAATCAGTGCACATCCTCCAGCCTCCGTCTTTCTTCGGACTGAGTACTATTGGAACAACACACAGACTCAAGCTTTCCCTGACCAAGCCTTTGTCCAACAACTCCTGGACCTGTCTTTTAACTTCTTCATTCTCTTGCGGCATCAATCTGTACATGGATTTGTTTGGTAAACTAGCTCTCGGTATGAGATCAATATGGTGACTTACACTTCTCATTGGTGCTAGTGAACGAGGTAATTCATCCACCACAATATCAGTGAACTCTTCCAGCAGTTCCTGAACTTCTTCTGGTAAATCATCCACTCTTGTGCTAGTCAGAACAATTCTCAGCTTCCTGACCACAAAGAATTGTGGATCCTCCTTCTTCTTAACCTTTGTAAGAAGTTCCTTCCCACTCATGAGAAGTAATATGTTGCTTACTTCTGGCTTCGCCTCTTTATCCTCAATTGGACACAACATATGAGTTCTCCCATTCCTTTCCAGGGTATATGTATTTCTCCTTCCATCATGGATCACATTTCTATCATATTGCCATGGTCTACCCAGTAATAAATGACAGACGTCCATAGGAATAACATCACATAAAATCCTATCATTATATCCTCCTATCTTAATGTCAACTAAGCACTGTTTAGTGAAATTTACCTGATGTCCCTTCTATAGCCATGAAACTTTGTATGGACTTGGATGATCAGTTGTCTCCAGCTCCAGTTTTTCTACCATCTCGGTCGAAACAAGATTATCAGTACTTCCACTATCCACGATGACCTTGCACACTCTGTCCTTGGTCTTGCAAGCAGTCCTAAAAAGACTGTTTCTCTGAGTTGAGTTCTCCACCTCCTTCTCTGGCGTCAAAAGGACTTTTCGCATTACTAGTGATCTTCCACCTTCAGCATACTTTGTCTCAACATCTTGCCTCTATGCCTCGGCGATGTGATTTTCTCCTCCATCTTTCCTTTTCTCTGGACACTCGAATGATTTGTGCCCATTATCTCCACATGTGAAGCATGTGATTACTCCACCTCTTCCTCTTACTCTACCTCTGGTACGAGGAAATCTATCATTATCAACATATCTTCCTTTCTGCTCAGTATGATGCTCTCTTTGCTCAACATATGGCCTTCTCTGTGAGGTTCCACCTCTTTCAACCTTTCCCTGAGGTTTCTTCCATTCCTCCTTGGGTTTCTGGTATTTATCTTGGGCAACTGATTTGCCTTTGGGCTGACTCCTGCCTCTGCCCCTCTGACTTTGTTTACGGCTCAGCTTCTCCTCAACTTTCAGAGCCAATTGGTAAGCATCCTCCACCGTTCGGATGGTTGCCAAATTCAGTTCATCCTGTATTTCATACCTCAGGCCATTCAGATACCTGGCCACCTTTTCGTCATTGCTTTCATGATGACCTGCCCTGATATTCAACCTGTAAAATTCCTCAGTATACTCTTTCACTGTCATCAGCTTCTGTCTCAGGTTCTACATCCTCCTGAACAGAGAAATTTGATAATCTCTGGGAATAAATTTTTCCTTCATCTTTGCAATCATCCTGTCCCAGCTCTTTATATTTTGCTTGCCTTGGCAACGCCTGTCAGCTTGCAGTTCATCCCACCACAAGGCTACATGTCCTTTGAGTCTCGTGACAGCATGTCTGACCTTCTTATCATCTTCTATATCTTCATAATCGAAGTAAGTGTCAAGAGCTCTAATCCAGTCTAGCAGCTCTTCTGCATCCAGACTCCCTTCATAAGCTGGAATGTCCATTTTTGTTTTCGAACTCATCCGAGCGATAGCCTTAATTAAACGCTCATTGGCTACATCTTCCACTGGAATTTCTTCTCCTCTATGTCTAGCATCACCTTCATCTTCTGATTCACTGATATCTCTCACATCGGCGTTTCGCCTTTGCGATGTCTCCATGTCCTCCATCCTGGCACGAAGATTACGCACTTCTCTCTCCATGTCTGGATTTTGCACTTGCCTACCTCTGTCTCTGGACATTTCTCTTTCTCTGGACAATTCCTTTCCTCCTCTAGATCAGGTGATTGTCTACCTCTTCTCCTTGGCGGCATGGTGAATTCTCCCTTTTCTCTGCTTCAGAAAGCAAAGAAACTTTTCTACGCTCTAATACCACTTGACGCAGGCGCGCCTCTCCCTAGGCACGTCCGCTCACAGGACCTTCTTCTTCTCGGCCTAAAGAACTCGAGGTTCTTCTATCTCCCTATCGAGAGATCTGCACCCACAACACTCTGTTCTGAGGTCTCCCCTTTACCACCGGAAGATCCGCTAAATCTTGTTGTCTCGCGAGTTCGGGACTTAAACCCTCCAAACTTTCCTTTCAAATCTTGCGATACCCGAGATGGCGATACATGTATATCTCCTCCCACATGAAACCATGGGCTAGACTTATTGTTAGCGCCTCTCGCGACTTCGTGACCTCATCGGTTGAACCGTCGATTTTTCACCCTACTAGTCCGCGAGTCTCTGAGATGCGCGGTCCCACCTTACGCTCTGCCACGCGTCCACAAGAATCTCGGCTCCTCAGCGCTTCGCTACTTGGCGTCCCTTTGTGCCACCTGTACTCCACTCGCACTCCACTATGGCCCACACTGCTCCAGCTGTTGGGATATTTCCCTCTCGCAAATTTGCGATCCCTGTGCTCAAATCCTCGAACCTTTTCTTGCGAAGTCCCGAGACCTGATTTCTCATGCAGATCCAACGGTCCTCCTATAATCTGGCTCCAACGGTTATCCTCCTCTCGCTATCTCACGATGTCACGACTTGGAATACCCAAATGTTAGACTCTCCACCCGCGAGTTCCGAGTTAGCGAAATCCATTGATCTCCCTCCACCTGTCCTCCTTAGATGGATGGCTACGATCCTTTCGCTCCTTCGTCGCCTCACGTCCTCACGCCTCACGACTTCACACACCCAATACTTGGGTCTTTACCCTATGAAATCCTGAGTTCACGAGACCTCTGATCTCTTGACACGCGTCCCCTCAGATGGACGACTCTGATCTTCTCGCCACTTCGCTACTCGCGAATTGGAACGCCCAATACTCGGGTCTTCAAACTACGAGCTCTGAGTTTGCGAGATCACCGATCTCTGCCACCTTTCCTACGCAGATGGATGGCTCACAGCCTCTCACTACTTCACTGCCTCATGGCCTCGCGTCTCATGACTTTTAACGCCAATCGCTTCAACGTTCACCCTGCGAGCTCCGCGATGCAAGATCTCTCGATCTTTGACACCTGTCCCTTCACATGGATGGTTCACAATCTCTCGCCACTTCATTGTCTCATGACCTCGCGACCTTTAATTCCACTTTATCAACCCTTACACTTACGAGCTCCCGAGATACGAGATGCCACCTGTCCTCCAACGGTCAGAATCTCGCTCCTCGCAACCTCATCCTCCTTGCGGCCAAATCCTTGAGTCCTTTCTCACGAGGTCTCGATACATGATCTCGTGAGCAATCCAACGTCTCTAACCGACTTAGATCAACAGTGTTTCCCTCCTAAGCTTCAAACCTTTCGAAATCTTTCCGCTGTAACCTCCTTGCGCTTCTGCAAGATCTGACGATCTTCGGAACTTCGTGAAATCTTTTCAGAAGATTTCGACCGTTTTTACTTCCTTGGTAAATCTCCGAGATGAAAAATGAGTATCTCTCCACGAGATTCCTTTGTCACTTCATCAACCTATGATGCTTCTTCCTAACTTCAACAGCAATTTCCTTTTGCCTGTTCGTCAGTGAACTCAAAGGCCTATACCTCTTGAGATTTCCACAAACTTTAGTCTTTAGAAGAACCCTTGCACGCACTCCTTGCGGCCAATCTTCAAGCACGTCTAAGTGTTGAAGTTCTCCTGACCCTGCCCACACCTGCAACAGTAGTATTTCAAAGTTTCTGCTCAGATACATGACTGAGACTTCCTCCCTTAGCCTGTGCACTCCTTGCATGGCTTTCGCAACTCACTCTCACTTCTGAGTGATATGAAAACAAGAGTTAACTCTCTGAGCCTTCTGTCAACGCACTCCTTGCGGATGAATTCAACTACACTCCTTGCAGGAATCCTTGCTCAAAAGAGAAACAATTGTAACTCACTTCCACTTCCTCTCAGACTTCAATCTCACACATGAAGTCATACGCACAGCATGATAAAAAATTCATAACAGGAAGAAACATTCCTAAGCAGAGCATTCAACACACATACATAGAGAATAACACAACAGCCATGAATCTGAATCAACTTCTTCTATTAATTCAAGATCTGTACATGGGTGTTTTCTACAACTCTCAGCTATTCTCCTATGCTCTAAACTCTTCTCTTCTCCTGTTCTGGTCCTAATACAATAATACAATGAGGGTGTCTATAATCGGTTTTCCCTCTTCCTTCTAGAATTGTCAAATCTACGAATTCAATTCTATCTACCTGCAACTACTACTATAAATGCCTCTGTCTATCTTAGACGAGAGCGTATGGATCGAGGTCTGAGTACATTTCTTCCAAGGTGCTCAAATTAAATGATCTCATTTAAGTTAGGCGCGTCAACTTCAAGAGAGAATTTTAAAATTCAAAAACTTGTGTTGGACGTCTTCCAACTGACTTTCTGCTTCCACGTCGGTTTTGCTTGTCGTGAGGGATGCTCCTGCATCACTTCACCTTCATATTTCTAGTCCTTATTCTTGTGTGGACACTTAGATGAAAAGTGACCTATGTTTCCACAGTTAAAACATTTGAAGGGAAACTTGCCTTGGTACTTACCTGATCCTTTCTTTAGTCTTCTCACAAATTTTTCTTCAATTTCATCAGGCTCAGAATCCTCATTCTTGTTTTCTTTAAATGATGCTTCTCTAGTGGTATATTTATCTTTATTAATCCTCATTTCATAAGAATTTAGAGTTCCTAGGAGTTGATCAATAGACAGAGTCTTAAGATCATTCAATTCTACTATTGCAGAAAATTTTGGATTGAATCTATCAGGTAGAGATCTTAAGATATTCTAAACTAATAATACGTCTTCAATCTTCTCACCAAGACCTTTCATGGAATTCACAATCTCCTCAACTCTTAAGAAAAATTTATTAACTGTCTCATCCTCATTCATCTTTAGTTGTTCAAACTGTAATCTGTAGGTTTGAAGCTTGGCATCCTTTACCTTCTCATTACCTTCATAACTGCTAATGAGTTTGTCCCACATTCCTTTGGCATATTCTAAGTGCATAACTTTTACAAATTCTGCTTCTACAAGCCCACTCAGAATATCATTCATAGCCTTAGCATTGAAGCTAAATTCTAGCTTGTCAACCTTATTAGCTAGTACAACTGGCTTTACCTAACCAACCTCTACCACATCCTAGACATCTGCACCTAAGTCTATTATGTAGGTTCTCATCCTATGAGCCAGTTGGAAAAGGTGGGTGGTCACCGATATCCATCCAATATCTGATATCCTATGAGCCAGTTAGAAAATGTGGGTGGCCATCGATATCCATTGGGTTGAAAACACTTTGGTGTTGAAATAGGACAGTGGCGATGCTACATAAACATTTCTACTGGCCGAAACTTCGATAGGAGGTCAACAAGTATATTAGGTCCTGCACTGCTTGCGCTATTGCCAAACTAACCACTAAGAAACAAGGCTTGTACACCCCTCTTCCTACTCCTGACAGGCCATGGGAATCCATCTCAATGGACTACATGTCGGGCCTCCCATCCAACAAGCGGGGAAATGACTGTGTTTTTTTTTTTGTTGATCGCTTTTCTAAGATGGCGATTCCGGTTGCCTGCAAGAAGAGCATCACAGCAGAGGCCAATGGCAAGATATTCTTTGAACGAGTCTGGGTACATTTTTGGAATCCAACAAACCATTGTCTCATATTGGGATAGTTGATTTCTCAGTACATTCTAGTCGAGCCTCTGGTCATTGCTAGACACCAAGCTCACCAAATCCACAGCCTTCCACCCCTAGACAAATGGCCAAACCAAGGTTGTAAATCGAATGATTTTGCATATCCTTCACATGTATAATTCAAAGAACCCCCGCACATGGGATGGGAGCCTTCCCTATGTCCAACATAGCTACAACTGAGTACTGCATAGCTCAACTGGCCACAGTCCCTTTCAGGTGGGGTTGGGATTCCAACCATTGGGTCCCATAGATGTTGCACTTCCCCTTGAGGTCACCTCGATCGACTCATCTCCTGCTCCAACTAAAGCTGACAAAGCCACTCAGTTCATTGAGTAGAACCAACACATCCACCAATAGGTTCATGATATCCTATAGAAGTCTAATGACAAGTACAAATAGCACCATGATCAACATCGAGTGCCACATAAGTTTCAGGTGGGCGACAACGTTTGGTTGCAATTGCAGAAAGAATGCCTTATAGGACCCCATCGAAATCTTCTCCCACTCTGTTATGGTCCATACACTATCACCAAGGTCATGGGGGATAATTCATTTGAGCTCAACATTCCTCCTTTCCTTGGCCTGCACCCAGTGTTCAACGTGGATCTCCTTCGCCCTTATTTTCCACCACTATTGGACACCTCAGAAGTAGCAGAACAGGTGACAACAATAGAGCTCAACCTTGACTGCATACAACAAGAATCCAATGATCATATTGTGGACACAGAGATCAAGGGCACTCGACAAAAAAGGATCCAGCTTTATCAAGTCGTCAAAGCAGGGCAACTCCTGCACCAAGGTAAGTGGCTCACCCAGGGCCAAATTCAGCAGAAATTTCCTCATTTGATGGGGGACCTCAATGCAATGGAGAAAATTTATTCCTAAGGATGGAGGATTGATCCATATGGATATTAGTGGCCACCCACCTTTTCCAACTGGCTCAAAATAGTTTTCTGGTGATTTTGGTAATTTACTATTTTTAACAGTTTTCACTTCCGGAGCCTTTTTAAGGCCCTAAACGATGTTTTTTTGGGAAAACAGGTTTTCAATATTAAAGTTCCTTTGATATTTCTCTTAAAATTAATCTCCTCTATCATACGTTTCCAACGGGCTATCATACGCCTAAAACGGAGATCGTATGCAAAAGTTACGACCCCGGGAAGTTGATGTACTAACTTACCCAAATGGGGCCCACATGACTTTTGGGATTCATCTCCTAGGGTTAGGTTTTTGAATTTCTAGGGGTTTTGAAATTCTTGTTTATTGTAAAAAGGCCTTCATCTCCTCATTGTAATCATCTTCTTTCGAATGAGCACAGTCGTCACATCTCTTCTTAGAGATAAGCCGCCACCATTCCAGCAATCTTGTTTCCGCTGCATTTTACAGTTTCCAGCTTATTTCTTTATTGAATAGAAAACCAGTTTTACTGTATCTCTGTTATTTTGTTTTAAGAACCTGTTAATAATCTGTATTCATTTCGTTTTGCTCATAAAATCCAGATCATCCTAACTTTCCAAAAGCCAAAGTTTGTTCCATTGAACAAGGGGGCCTTATTGGTTGAAGTTCCTCCATGGATAGTCATGGTTAAGCTCTAGGATCTACCCTTAAATAAAGGAAACTTGCTTTGATACCAATTGTTGGACAACTGAGAGGGGGGGGTGAATCAGTTGTTACTGATCTTAAACAATTATTCTTATTTTAAACTCTTTACAAAGAACTCAATGACAATCACAATAATGCAGGGAGGTAAGCAATAGAATATTCAACATCAATCACACACATGAAATATACAGAGACAGATATTTCTTGAGGAAAAGTTAAAACAATAAAGCAAAAAACCTCTTCTTCTTGATATGATAAGTAATCTTTATTTTATTTAAATTATCATTCTTATGAGCACCAACTCATTGTGAGGCTACCACCTCTGTTTTGCAATCTGCAACTTGCTGAGAGCACCAACTCTCTGGTTTCTCTAGCACTCACTAGAAGGAACCACCAACTCTGTAGTTTCTCTAGCACCCACTAGAAGGAAGAACCAACTCCCTGAGTGTTCCAGTGCCAACTTCCAGTCACACCGACACCGACCTGTATAACAAAGAACAATAGTTCTCCCTTGCACCACCCTACCACCCTGGTTTTTCTGGCTGCAACTAGATGGAAGCTACAATTCCCTATGTTCAACCACCCACTTGAAAATCTAAGGACAATAGTACTCCCTAGCACCTCCCAACCACCCTGAAATATAAATCTTTTCTTTCTTGAATTTATCATAGTGATACAACATTTATCTATGGCTTACCAGTCTCATCATTGTTCTGCTACATTGCTCTTCTCTGCCTACATCAGTGTCTCTCTCGTTGTGTCTGCTGCACTTTCTTTTCTTCTCTCAGATATGCATTTTTGTTCCTTGCTTCTTCTATGCTTTATGCTCTGTGTCTTATTTCCATTCTATGCACCATTCCTCTTATGTGCACTTCAGCTCCTGCACACAACATGCTTCTACCCACATGAAACACACTCAACAGTCGCACGCATATCTTCTCTATTTTGCATTTTTATACTCTCTGTGCACCTTCTGCATACTTCATGCCACGCCTCTTCACTGCATCACAGTTCTCCCTACAGGTCGTTTACTTCATCTCATCCTCTCGACTTCATGGTTATCCAACTGAATCACTTCACTTCTCTGTTCTACATCTCTTTCTCACGTCGAGTCCTCTACCTGATCATCATGGAAAATCTTCATCCTTTTTTGCAGTTCACTCCATGTGTTCATCATCAGTGGCTATTATCCTAAGATTCTTCAACTTCTTTGGAAGTTACATTCTTTGATGCATTTCCATCTATCAATTGTCTAAATGATGAATCTTCACTTCACTAGAATTTACCTCGAGACTCTTCAACTCCTCTGGCAATCACCCTATAGCTCCTCGAATTATCTGGCAGATTGAATCACTTTGTTTCTAGAAGTTACAATCAGTCCTTTCCGACAGTTACAAGGAGAACTTCTACGCACTCATTCCTTTGGTGTATTTTCCCTTCTTGAGAAAAACTTCGCAGCAGGCACTAGATTTTCTTTCTAAGCCCCTTCCTTTCACATGACCATTAGCGGTGACCAAACGCCTATTCAAAATGTGCTTCCCGATTTATTTCTAGTGAGCGTTGGATCCATTTCACGGTATGACCTTGGGCTATAAGATTCATGTGACCATGTGTGATCTGAAAATAGAAGGCTGACTTGTTATACTATGCAATCACCCTCTACTTCATTAAATAAACTTTACAGGACCTTGCTTCATGTGTTAAAATATGCAAGAATAATTTATGTGTCAAGTTTATGTATCTTCTTTTAAATGCTTATGTGTGATATCTTTGCAAGATTAAATATGTTGTTTTCATAAATACATCAAAAATAACTTGCAGCAAATAATAACCAGCAAACACTCACAACAAGAACAACATGATAAAGGAGTTCACCCCTCTCCGGGATACATCTCCTTGAGCCTCCATTAATGGACTTGGCTCTCTGGGATTAATTTTTCAAAAATTCTTTTACAATTTGCTTCTCAACTCCAATGGAAATTTTGACTGTACCATTGGGATCAGAATACATAAAAACCCCAAAAATGACTAATAGAACTCTGAAAACGAATCATGGCTCATCTGGGGATGACCTCTTCTACATGTGGCCTTAAGCTTCCCTGAGCTTCTCTTTGGAAAAAACACCTGCAAAAGTCCTCAAATGGATCTAGAACCTATCCCAAAGTGTTCAGAGCATAATAATTAGTCAAAAATGATTATTCAATCATAGAAAACAAACATAGTCTCATATGAGCATGACCTCAAACAATGAGGGCTTTAAGCTCCCTAGAGCTTCCTGAAACTTCAATGGTTAAAAACCTACAAAAGAAGTCTTCAAATGGCTTTGAAAATAGTGCCAATGGATTCAGAATGTCCAAAAACCCCTAGCTGAGCTTCTACGGCACCTTATTCGGCCAAAACATGAAGAAGATAGGCCTCCTGCCATTCTCTTCCTTCAAGCTTGTTGTCTCTGGTTTGCCAAAACGCACCTCTGGGCGTTCTTACCAAGAACATGCTAAAAAATGCATGTTAAAACCCAGCATCGAACGCAACCGCATAACGGTGCAAACTGTCTAACAGTTATGGGCGCACCAGCCCCTAACCGTCAAACTCGTGGGCACATGTGGTTACCATAAGACCTCGTGCTATTACAAAAAGGGCTCTATTTCCAAACGAATAGAACAATGACAAGTGGTGGGAAAACCGTTTGAACACCAAATTAAAACCCGTGCGCTCCACGTGGTCACATGCGAAACCAGGGGCTGGAGCTTCGTTTGAAATACCAACTCCCGCGCGCACTTGGTGTATAAATCGGTGGTCATATGGTTTTAAATGTATGCGACCTGATCTGAAAATAGTGGGCTAACTTGTTATGCTATGAAAGCACCCTCTACTTCATTAAAATAAACTTTATAGGACCTTGCTCCATGTGTTAAAATATGCAAGAATAATTTATGTGCCAAGTTTAGGTATCTTCTTTTAAATGCTTATGTGTGAGATCTTTGCAAGATTAAATATGTTGTTTTCATAAATACAACAGAAAAAATAACTTGCAGCAAATAATAACCAACAAACACTCACAACAAGAACAACATAATAAAGGATTTCACCCCTCTCTGGGCTACATCTCCTTGAGCCTCCTTCAATGGACTTGGCTCTCTGGGATTAATTTGTCAAAGATTCTTTTACAAGATGTTGCTCAACTCCAATGGAAATACTGACTATACCATTGGGATCAGAATACATAAAAACCCCAAAAATGACTAATAGAACTCTGAAAACGGATCATGGCTCATCCAGGCATGACCTCCAACAATGAGGGCTTCAAGCTCCTTGGAGCTTCCTGAAACTTCAATGGTTAAAAAACTACAAAATAAGTCTTCAAATGGCTTTGAAAATAGTGTCAATGGATTTAGAACGTCCAAAAACCCCTAGCTAGGCTTTTACGGCACCTCATTTGGCCAAAAAATGAAGAATATAGGCTTCTTGCCATTCTCTTCCTTCAAGCTTGTTGTCTCTGGTTCGCCAAAACGCACCTCTGGGCGTTCTAACCAAGAACACGCTCCAAATTCGTGCTAAAACCTAGCACTGATGTGCAACTGCATAATGGTCAAACTGTCGAACATTTAAGGCATGCCCAGCCCCTAACTGCCAAGGCCGTGGTCATGTGGTCCTCCATACGACCGCGCTCTCAAACAAAAAGGGTTGAGTTTTTTTTAAACCCAATGGTTAAACGCCACTTGTCAGGCATGTGGTTAAACTGTTTAAACCAAATCCAAATTCATGTCATAGCTCCGTATCCATATGCCAAACACGCGCTCTATGTGTTAATCAGTGGTCACATATCAACCAATACAAAAGAGCACGGGCTAAACAAAAGCATTTGAAACACGCGCGCTCTGTGTATATATATTGTTCATATGGTTTAAATGTATGCGACCGGGGCTGAGGCTAAGCCCCATATAACATTTCAATACAATTTAAATATAATAAAACACATTTGTTATATAAGGACCACCGTGTGGGCTAGTGGTAGCCCACACATTACCAAAGCGCTGCCAAAAGGGGGAGGTCTGGGGTTTGATCCCCATGGACTCCATTAATTTTTGAACCAATAACCAATACAATGGTGCCACATGGCAGCCCATGACTGGGCCACGTGGCACCAAACCACAAACAAAAAACTGCCACATGTCGGAACACCATTCACCCAAATCTTCCAATAAGTGAAGGCCATGTCATCATCTACCACCTGGACGTACGACATATGCCATGTCAGCATCCGTACAGACTGTACGGACTGCACAGTCAACGTCCCTTTTTTTACATGTTTGACAATTCGAACAGATCGCGATATCTCTCACTCCTGACGTCCGTTTGAACCCAAACGAGTTGTGTTGGGTTTGTGATTACAAGGGCTATGCACTCGTTCGTTTTGAGGCAATTCCGAGGACTTTGATTTTTGAGCTAAATTTTGACCCCTGGTTCAGATTTTGATCACACCTTCCCACTGAAAGGATTTTGGAATCACAAAAGCTTATGATTATCTATCTGAGATTCAATACTCCTCTGCTTTCAAGTTTTATCAATTGATTCTACTTGAAAAGTCTTTTTGACAATCACCTGGATACTTTGACATGCCTTGCACTGCAACTGGCTATGTCCCTCAACCATTGTTCTCTGGCTACTGCTGACCCACTATTCTCTTTGTGCTTGGAATACTATCAACCTTCCCACTGAGAATCAAGTCCCTCTTGTGAACTCTTTGACGTCAACACAATCAACTCTCCAATGGCTGCAAAAACTTTCCTGCGACATCTTGTCACAAGCCAAGAAAACCATCAATCTTGAAAACAAATTATACAAGACTGAAAATGATGCCAACAAAGTCTTTTTGTCTTCAAGAAAATGGTCACATCTTGTACTTCATCAAAGTACATGGCATTTTCCTGCATCTTTGTGTACTCAAAATCAACTTACAAGCCAACAAACACCATGGACTAAACATAAGTCAAAAAACATGATCGACACAACATAGTCGTCAAGACAACATCGACACAAGTCGAAACTCATTTGAAACATATCAACCTTCCCAATATGACAAGTCAACATTCATGATACACAATCATGTTATAATCACGAATCATTCATGATGAACCATCATCAAGTTCACTGCTTACACATACAAAAACAAATGCATGTGCATGACTCTTCAACTCTTCTTCCAGTACAAACATAAGTACATAAACCCAAAACATGTGGGTACATAAGAGCTGAATATGAAAAAGATATATGGCTGTAACAAGCGAACATCATACCCCACTTTTACATCCTCCTGGCGAAGTTGTGCAACAACAGGAATGCCTTCAAACAAATTTCATTCACATGCAACTTGCATCATACAAGTTATGATAAACTACTGCAACTTGTCATACTCTCAACATAAATGCACACATAAGGCTGAAATATGCATCTACAACAAAAAATGCAAGCCTTACTTGCTCAAGAAATCCAACCATTTCTTACCAAGCCAACTCAATGGTGACTTTTTCTGCTGAAAATTGTCCTCTTGTGAATCATCTTGACTCACATCGA
>ML777459.1:922645-962601 GCA_009831015.1 Picea engelmannii | reverse complement strand
CAAAAATATGATGTTTTTGATACTTTTAAGAAATGGAAAGCTTTGGTTGAGAATGAGACAGGAAAAAAGTTGAAGTGTCTCAGATTAGATAATGGAGGTGAATATTGCAGCAAGGAGTTTGATGATTACTATTCATACCATGGAATTCGTAGAGAGAAGATAGTTCCAAGAACACCACAAGAAAATGGCGTGTCAGAAAGGATGAACGGGACAATCATGGAGCATGCAAGGAGTATGAGATTGCACGCTGGTTTGCCCTTACAGTTTTGGGCAGATGTTGTAGATATTGTTGTTTACTTAATAAACAGAGGACCTTCAAGCTCTTTGGATGGTAGAATTCCAGAGAAGGAATGGACAGGAAAAAAGGTAAACTATTATTTTTTGAAAACTTTCAGTTGTGAAGCATTTGTCCATATTGATAAAGAAAATAGAACAAAGCTTGAGGCAAAATCCAAGAATTGTACCTTTATTGGATATGGTGTTAATGATTTTGGTTATCTCTTATGGGATTATGAAAATAACAAAAGCATTAGGAGTAGAGATTTCATATTCAATGAGAAGGTCATGTACAAAGATCAGTTGCAGAGAAAGAAATAGGAAAAAGAAAAACAAGAATACACAGTGCTTGATGAGATCTCTGAAAAAGAAATTCCAAAGGAACCAGAAAATCAAAATGTACAACAACAGGTACCTCAAACACTTGCAAGTGTTGTTAGAAGATCTACCAAGTTAAGTATACCCCCTAAATGATACTCTCCTTCATTGTATTATTTATTGTTGACTGATTCTGGTGAACCAAAATGTTATGAAGAGGAAATGCAGGTAGACACCAAAAAGAAGTGGGAGAAAGACATGAAAGAGGAAATGGATTCCTTGGCAAATAACCAGACTTGGGACTTGGTTCAGTTACCTACGAGAAAAAGAGCATTGCAGAATAAATGGGTTTACAAGTTGAAGGAAGAAGATGGAGGAGAAAAACGATACAAGGCCAGACTTGTTGTAAAGGGGTTTGCACAAAAGAAAGGTATAGATTTTGATGAAATATTTTCTTCTGTTGTTAAAATGACTTCAATTAGGACTATTCTAATTCTTGTGGCAGTAGAATATTTGCATCTTGAATAGTTAGATGTAAAAACAACTTTTCTCCATGGGGATTTGGAGGAAGAGATTTATATGCAGCAGCTACAGGGGTATGAGGTCAAAGGGAAGGAGAATTTGGTATGTAGGTTGAATAAGAGCTTATATGGCCTAAATCAAGCTCCAAGGTAGTGGTATCTGAAGTTTGACAAGTTTATGACAAAACAGGGTTATAGTAGATTTCATTCTGATCACTGTGTTTATTTTAAAAAGCTAGAAAATGGAAGCTTTATTATCTTTCTATTGTATGTAAATGGCATGCTTGTTGCAGGGTCTAATATGAAGGATATAAATGTGCTCAAGAAGAAATTAGCCAATTCATTTGCGATGAAGGATTTGGGTGCTGCAAAGAAAATCCTTGGTATGAGAATAACAAGAGACAGGAAAAATCACAAACTGACATTGTTTCAGAGTGAGTACACAGAGAAGGTGTTGGAGAGGTTTAGAATGCAGAATGCAAAACCAGTTAGTACACCTTTGGCCAGCCATTTCAAATTAACTAAGGAAATTTGTCCCAATACACAAGAGGAGATAGAATACATGTCCAAGGTCCCTTATTCATCAACAGTTGGTAGCTTGATGTATGCAATGGTTTTCACAAGACCAGATATTGCACATGCAGTGGGAGTTGTGAGCAGGTATATGAAAAATCCAGGTAAAGAACATTGGGAGGCAATAAAGTGGATTCTTAGGTATTTGAGAGGTACTGCTACTCATGCATTATGTTTTGGAGGTTCAGACACTTTTCTACAGGGATATGTTGATTCAGATATGGCAGGTGATAAAGACAGCAGGAGGAGCACCACAGGGTATGTTTTTACTATAGGTGGTACAACAGTAAGTTGGATTTCGAAACTACAAAAGGTTGTTACTCTTTCAACAACAGAGGCAAAGTATGTTGCTTCTATAGAGCCTAGTAAAGAGATGATTTGGTTACAAAGGTTTATGGAGGAATTGGGAAAGAAGAAGGAGAATAACAGGTTGTACTATGACAGTGAGAGTGCAATTCATCTTGCAAAGAAATCAGCCTTCCATTCGAAGACTAAGCATATACATTTGAGGTACCACTTCATATGATCCACCTTGGAAGATGGACATTTGAAGTTGGAAAAGATACACACTAGCCAAAATCCTGCAGACATGTTAACAAAGGGAGTAACTAGAGAGAAACTGAGTTCCTTCTTAGTTTCAGTTGGTCTTCAAGAATGAATATGAATATGAGAAATTTTCCAGGTCCAAGAAGGTTCAAAGTCCAGCATATACAACAGTGGTGGAGTTGTTGAGATCAGTCTCCAAGTGGGAGATTGTTGGTTGTGGAGCCTGATTATGTTCCTGATTCAGAGGTCCTTGCTTTTAGCTGTGTTTATAACCCATGAAGACTTTACACCATAGAAGTATGTACACTCTTCCACGTGGGGGAGTGTATAGGGGGGGTACCCCCTCTGCGGGGTCCGGGGGCAAGTGGGCCCCTAGCAGGGGTTTGGGGACGAAGCCCTTGAAGGAAAAATTGCCTTGTAAATGTATATTGTAATTTCATTGTAAATCTGGACCGTTCATTATAAGGTCATAGATCTAACAGTAGAGATTATGTTAGGGTTTTTTTCCCTAGAAGGAAACCCTCTTTTATGAGGGAAATGTATTGCGGCTATGGTTGATGGCGAATATTGTATTCTGAGATAGGAGACTGTGAGAGAAAGAAGAGGAAGTTACAACAGGTTTGTTGTAGGTTGTATCCCTTCATATGCTGGAGAATAATAAAGGAAGGACTTGGCAATTTATTTGGTGGATGTAGCCCACACTAGGTGAACCACATAAATCTTTGTCTCTATTGTATTATGTATCTTCTGTGTTTTTTTTTTCACATTTGTTTTATTTTATTGCTTCACGGTCCCATTTTTCTAACAAAACGTATCCTACTACACAATCAACAATCGTGAATACACCCAAAGTGATCTTCAGATCAAACAACTTGTATCCACTTTAGGTCTTCGACATTTTAGACTTTGGGTCTTTGGGCGAGTACTGGTGGTAAAACTCTTGAAGAAAAACTTTTGGAGTGACGTAACTCTTGCACCACTCAATGACGTTTCACGAGCCGAGAAATTGCCACATGTCACTTGGATTTTTTATTTCCATGTACCTGAAATGTCGAATCAACTTGACACTTGTCATTGTCTGATTGCATCATGTTCCCTTACTGACGTGGTCTGCCACGTGTCCTTGCTGACATGGTCTGCTGATGTGGTTTTCCACATGTCCTTGAGGATGATATTTGTTGACGTAATCCGCTGACATAGATCTCCCTGATCTAACGGTCATTGTCTGATCTCTAGATCTGATGGCTGATGGAAATTCACATTCCAGGAATTTCAAATCTCAAACTCTCCTGAGTGTAACATACTTGCTTCTTTATATCCGAAGTGAATGTTTTTCGTTCGATCAGGATCTTGGATCGACGACTCGATATTTTTGCGATGCAAATTTTCTAGCTTATTCTGTCCTTCAACTCAAAATTGATCCAAGGGCTAAGGGAACTTCACATTCCAAGGATTTCAAATCTCAAAATTTCCTAAGTGTAAACTCCTCGCATATTTAGACCCAAACTAAATGTTGTTCTTCGATCATGTTCTCAAATCGATGGCTCGATATTTCTGCATGCTCCTCATGTCTGGACACTGATCCAATGGCCATTGTTTCTCCTCATCTTGAGCTTACAATTTCTTCCAACTTGGAAGAATGTGTAAGTGTCAAAGGCCTCAACCTTTGATCTTTCTGCGAGTCATGATGACTTGGACCTTGTCTGCGCTTCTGGAAACTGCTATCTTTTATGAGCTTTCTCGTCTCTGGATAGTGTTCGCTTCTCCTCCTGAGCTTACGCTTATTTCTGAGCTTTGATCTCTAAATACTTACGCTATACCTCCTGAGCTTTGATTTTCATACTGTTCGCTTCTTCTTCTGAACTTATGCTTTCCTTGTTTGCCATCATTGATGCTTTCCTCATTGTTTTTCTGGCTGTAAACATATCATTGTAGTCGTTGTTCTTGCCATCAATGACAAGCACACTCTACCTACAAACATGCCAACATAAAGACATGTCCATGAAGGAAAGAAGTGCATCTACCCTGAAAATAGTAAGAGAATAAGTGTTACCTTTGAAAGACACTCAACAATGCGAAGTTACTACACTAAGAGAAGATAAGAACAAGAATGGAAAGAGGAGTCCAGAGACTCAGATCACAGGAAAGAAGGCAAGAAAGATTAATAAGAAGAAATAAAAGTTGGAAAAAATGCAAGAAATTCCAGAGAGGACTTCGCAGAAGGCATGCTTGAAGAACTTGAACCTCACCGGAATAGTAGAACCGCGTATAATGGAACTTCACCACAACGAAGCTATATGACCATTGGAGGTGTCTAGATTGTTAGAATGATGCTACAGAACAATTAGAAAAACAATTATTCACAAAAATATCATGAGTGGACCATTTAGATTGCACCATAAAAGATGGATTCGTATTGATTAAGGCATTTCGACCCGTTGAAGGAATCTGTTACGATGTTTCTTATTTCATCCATCAAATGCTGCACCGGGACCACTTTTTTCCAACTGATATAACCAAGCTAACAAATATGTGATTTCATACCACATCATGTTTTCTAGACCTTGCCATCGATTTGATTACCTTGAGTATTTGTTCTCCTACCCGAGTTATTTGATCATGAGTGTGCATGTCAGGCGAATGTAGTGCAATAGAGAAGTCTATGGAGGAGATCTTAATAGACCTTATGGCTGAGAAAGTCATGTCTATCGACATATAGGCATCGTCAACTGAAGGATTTCAATCATCCCCCTCGACTGGACGTCGGTCTAGCCGAACCGCGACTGAGAAAATAAGCAAGCACTGCGACGATCTAGCAAACACAAAGCAGATCCCGTCGGTCTTTCCCAACTACATCCCACCTTTGGCTATCATAGTTATTCATGATAGCATCCCACGTGATTTCAAGTACATGCTCATCACTGCGTACCTCCCGAAGGGGATATGCACAATTGGACTGTAGTTGGGACTGATCTCATCTCTCAAGATCAGTGATTTTAACTTGGGAGATCCAAAGAACTATGCGATGCTCGCACTACATAGGTACCTGATGAAGACGATGGGGAAGAATACCAAGATAGTTCCCCAGTCGTGGATTAAGGAGATTGTGAGATCGAAGATCTTAAACGTGATGAAGATACCCCACTTCTACAGACATCAGGAGGTTAACGTGTGCGTTAAACTCTTCCTATCGTGATACCATGGAGGTGTTGGCACAGGGGCAGACCCATGGTTCACTTCAAGAGTGCACCAAAAATCCCTGGCTACTATCCCTTTCAGCAACACCTGCAAAGCAGATGTAGTCTCACCTGAAGTAGCTAAGAGGGGGGTTGCAGGACATAGATGTCTACAACTAGGGGAATATCAAGTGGAACTAATACAACGATAATGCAACATTCATATATATCTCATCAGCTATATCTACTCTGTGCAGCTATAAATCTGATCTAACACAATAATGCAAATTACAGTATAACAATGACAGAGATCTAGGCATCAATCACACATATGACACAAAATATACGTGGTTCACCCTCTCTCTAGGGCTATGTCCACAGAACTGTGCTTATGATATATTAAGATAAAGCTTACAGTTTTGATATATGCTCTTAGTCAGCATATCTTCTCTCTTCTTCTCTATGTCTCCCACCTTCTTGCACACCTAGCTGTAGGACTTGATCTTCACACCCAGCTGAAGATCTTACAATACTAGAAGGATATCACTCTCAGCACTCCTCTCTCTCATAGTACAATAATCCCCCAACCAACAACAATCAATATCAATACCCAACACTAGTACCGACCCACTCTAGGTCCTCTCAACCTCTATTTATACATTATAGTCCCTCACCAACAGCTTTAGGTCAAAACCTAGGTGTCAAAACCCTAATTACCCAAAACCCTAGGTGTCTAAAACCCTAGGTCAATTTGACCCACCTTTTCAAGGCTTCGCCAGTCTTTCTTTCCTCCCTTCTCGCACGGTGCTCCAAAGAATCCAATGGTGGATTTATCTGCTTGCTGAGTTGTCCACGATCCATCTTCCTTGTTGATCTCTCATCCTCGATTTCCTCATCCAACGGCTTGCTTCTCCGTACTTCACTCCGGATTTTCTACTCTTTTTCTTACTTCAACACAATGACAGTCATTGTGTCTCCCACGCAATTCATGTTTGCCCTTTTCTTCCTTGATTTTCACTTCCTTCACTAACCAAGGGCCAATAGGCCCCCAACACTCACCTGTGACTCGTCTCGAGGAACTTCATATCTGATCCTTCCATTTCACTTTGACTTTGGACTACGCAGTGAAGCCTTTGATTTATGCTTTATGCCTCCTTCCCATCCTTGTCCAGACTGTCTTTTCTGTGTCTGGTACTCAATTTCCACTGCACCTGGTACCTAGACTCGTCTCTCCTTTCTTTTACTGAGAGTTGTGGGGTAACTGGTTGTCATAATACAACTTTAGCCGACTCCCATTCACTAATCCTTCTTTCCATTCTCCCTTCAATGTCTTCAGCTATGAAGATCCTCCTTCTGTAATATAGGTGATCTCATATGGTCCAAGCCAATGCATTCTGAACTTCCTTGGATGTCTTATAAATCTACTGTCATAAACCAGTACCAAATCACCTTGCTTAAATTCCTTCTTCTTGATGTGTCTTTCATGATAGGTCTTCTCTCTTTCATTCTGTACATATTGATGGAATCCTACAATAAATCTGTCTTCTTCTAGTTCAACCAGCTGGGAAAGCCTCTCATGAACAATGCCAGTATCATCCATGTTTGTAAATGCAGTAATTCTTAAGCTTGGTACCAAGTACTCCATTGGGACAACAACTTTGAGGACATAAACCAACTTGAAATGGGTCTGCATTGTTAATTTCTTGCAAGTGGTTCTATAAGCCCAGAGTACTATTGGTACTCTTAAATCCCAGTCATCCATGTTCACACTGCAAATCTTTGTCAATGTTGTCTCCAAGATTTTGTTGAATTCTTCAACCGTTCCATTTTCTTGTGGATGGTAAGGGGTACTCTTCTGATGGTGAAATGCAAATTATTTAGTCAGGGCTTCAACTGTCTTGTTGATGAAATGAGTGCCTTGATCGTTCATAAGGATCTTAGGGCATCCAAACCTAGTTATTATGTTATCAAATATAAAACGTACAGTTGTAGTTGCACTACAATCCTTGACTTCTCTTTATTTATCCCATCTAGTCAGGTATTCTGTCGCAGTGATAATGTACCTTGCTCCTGTGCACTTTCCTAGTGGGTTTATAGGTCCCACAAAGTCAATGGCCCACTTTTCAAATGCTTGTAGGGTCATATGCAGTGCTAGTGGCATTTCATCTATTCAAGATGGTTTTCCAACTCTTTGGCATACATCACAGGCTCTGGTATACTCTTTAGCATCTCTGTGTAAAGTAGGTCACCAAAGTCCAGCTCGCAGAACCTTTTGCGAAGTTTCTTTCCCTATGTAATGTCCTCCTGCGATGCCTTCATGAGCTTCTACAAGGATCAGCAGGTGCTTGGCCTCCATCACACATATTCTTAGTATCTCATCAGGTCCCATCTTATATAGTTGACCAACTATTAGTGAAAAGTCTGCAGTGTGCACCACTAGTTGTTTCTTCTAGGAAATTGTATACTCACTTGGAGCCATTCCTGTTGACAGGAATTGGACTATGTCTATGAAGTGGTCATCCATATTCCTAATGGTGAGAATTTGTGCATCCAGTAGTGTATCCTCCAGACTGGTGGGTTCTTCGCCATGTTCCAACCTCGACAGGTGGTTAGGTCTCTTGTTCATTCTTCTTGGCTTAACTATGATCTCAAAATCATATTCTTGAAACAAGAGAAGCCATTTGTAGATTCCCCCCCCCCCAACACTGGCTTTTTGACTAGGTACTTCAGTGTAGAGTGATCAGTAAACATTTTAAAGTGTCCTCTTAGTAGGTAATGGTGGAATTTTTGCAGCGCGTACACCATGGCTAGTCCTTCTCTCGTTGTAGTAGTGTAATTGATTTCAGTTGTAGATAGCTTTCTGCTGGAAAATGCTAATGGATGGATGGTCTCCCCTTCTCCAGGTTGTGCCAATATTGCTCCTAATGCAATAGAATATGCATCAACATGCACATGAAATTCTCTGCTTCAGTCTGGAAATACCAGAATGGGTACAGTCACCATCTTTTTTTTCAGTGTTTTGAAGCTCTGCTGGCATTCGTCTATCCAACCAAACTGACAGTCTTTCTTTAATAACTTCTCCATTGGCGCAATAATCTGAGCATATCCTTTGATAAATTTCCTGTAATAGCCAGTATGTCCTAGCGCAATGCGCATTTGTTTGACTGAAGTAGGAGGCAGTAAGTCGACTATAATTTCAATTTTCGATGGATCAACCAGCAATCCTTGCTTGCATACAATATGTCCTAATAATACTCCAAATGGTGAGAAGAAGATGCACTTCTTCAAGTTTAAATAAATTTGACACTGTTTTCATTTGTCCAACATTAGTCTTAGACATTCAATATGATTTTTCAGCAAACTAAAAACAATCCAGTCATCAAAATAGGATTCTAAAGACTTGTGAAAAAATTCTTTGAGCGCTTCGACCACCACCCTGGAGAAGATGGTTGGGGAATTATTCAGTCCAAATGGCATCACTGTGTATTGGTACAATACCCATTCTATGGAAAATGTGGTCTTGTGGCATTCCTCCTTGGAAATCCTGATCTGATGGTATCCTAAAAACACGTCTGTAAAATAATATACCTTCTGGCCACCCACGTTATCCAAAACTTCGTCTGTGAATGGTGTAGGGAAAGGATCATGAAAAAAAGAATCGTTCAAATTTGTGAGATCCACACAGATTCTGATCTCTCATGTCTTCTTTTATTGCACCACCATAGGGCTGATCCACTCTGACTCTTCGACATGTTCAATAATCCCTGCTTCTAACATTCTGTCGAGCTCAATCTTCACTTTTTCCATATATTTTGGGTTCAATCTGTAGGGTCTTTTCTTGACTAGATTTGCATATGGTTTCAAAGGTATTCTCATTTCTCCCATAGGTCCTTTGATACCCTTCATATCAGTGAACTTGGTTGGAAACAAGTCCTGATACTCGTGTAGTAATTCTGTAATTTTGTCAATGGTAGCAACATCCCAGTAATCTCCGACATTGGCAAGCTTCGGTGTCTCCTCTGTCCCAATATTGACTTTCTTTATCTTGATTGGTTGTCCAATGAATGGAATCTCAACTCTTGGTCCTTCCACATCCCTGTGGCCTTCTGTCTCAGCAATGTTTACCTTCCTCGGATCATCATCTACGTCGGCATTAATGTTGTAACATCATTGTAGTTTCTGGAATGGCGCAGTCCATTCATCCTCTTATTGCTCCAAAGGGAGGCTAGATGCCTCCTTAAATACTTTCTGCCTCACAATATATAGTGCTTGATATACTGAATGAAATTCAATTTCAAACAAAAAGGTGGTTACAAAATTCTAAAGCATACCTTCCCAATCTGCAATGATGAGGCGCAGCTCCGCTTGAAGGTGCCAGTTAATAGGGGTCGTATCCAGCGTGTTAATGAATCTGTGTACCCATTGATCTCGAGGAATGTCATTCCAGGCTTCTTCATAGCTTCGCACATGGTCCTTTGGGCAACTTCAACCTGTGTACCTCACTTCATAGCTTCCTACTTGTGTTGAGAACCATGTTGTCATCAAGGTTCGACATTGTGTCTAGTATGTAATATTTCTTTTGTGCATCCCCCACAATCTTGTTGGTGTAGCTTTCAGGGGCTCATCCATAACCAACAACCTCTGTTGTGTTGGTACACTTGTTTCAAAATCTGAGAGGAAGGCTTCTAGAGGGTTTGTACCATCAAAGGTAGGCAAGTTACTTATTGTTGTACCAATCCAGTGAACTTCTCTGGTCAGTCAAGAACATCTCCTTGTGGATACTTCATACATATCATTCTGCTAGTTCTCCAGTGCTTCTTCTGAATCTAATGAACACGCATTGTCAGTTCACCAACTTAGATTTCCATTGGTAGTAGGGTTGATATAATCCCGATGTCTGGTTGTTAATTTATATATGTTTTCCATCTCATATGTGTGGTCTTCTTCTCTGATGAGCTATGTATATCACGGACCCTCATCTGGATCTAAGGGTGTAATTACCCTAAGGCCAACTCTTTCAAATGTCATGTGTCTTTTCTTTAAATCAACAACAGTAGAATTGTCGAAGGCCCAATCAATTCCTAGCAATGCAGGGTAAGGGAAGCTATCATCAACAATTTCAATTACCTCAAAATATACAAAGGTCCTAACTCTGTCGATGTCCACAGGGACATGCTCCAATCGTCCAAATGGGTTGACAGCTTGTTGATTAGCCATTCTAAGGCTGATAGGGGAATAGATCAACTTCATTTTTCCCATTAGTTCCCAAGTTTTCTTCATCATGACATTGACCTCCGACCCTAAGTCGAGGACCACATAGTCTATATCATACTCTCCTATTTGAGCATTCAAATGTAATTCTTTGTGTGTTCTTCTCTTCTTACCAATATGGTGTACTTCCCTATTTAGTAAGGGGTCTACCTTTCCTAGCTCATATTGCATGATTAGGTTCTGTAACTCTTTCACAACATTCTCATCCCGAATTAACTTAATACAAGTGTACAAAAATTTGATGAGTTTACTTACCTCTTTTCCTTCTTTCGGTGAAGTCGATTGATCAAATGCTTGAAGCATTCCATACTCTTTTATTTTTGGTCACGTTTTAGATGAGGATCCTTGGTTACCCTTGAAATCTCGTCTTGCTTCTTCGAAGATTTGTATTTCTTTCCTTGCATCAAAATCCTGAGTCTTCTCCACAACTTTCCTAATACCTAACTCTTCTGTGATATTTCTTTGGATTTTTCTATCTTCTCCTATAGCAGTGCCTCCTTGAGTATGTTCTATGCGGTTCGGCATATATCAGTTGCACTTGTGGGTTATGTTGGGGTCCTCATCTTTCCTGAAGCTTAGCCAGCATCACAGGGCATTCTTCTATGACATGCTCAAAAGAGTTACAATAACTGTAGGTTGTGAAAGGATTTTGACAATCCCTTGCCAAGTGTCCTGGTTGCACATAGTTATAATAGATTATTTGTCCTTGGCCTGGGCCCATACCTCCTCCTCATCCTCATCCTCTGTATCCACTACGAGGATTGAAGTTTCCTCTCCCTGGATATTTGTACTGTGGAGTGTTTCCTTCTTGTTGTACTTCACCTTTAATCTTGTATATGTCCCTCGACCTCTCATGCATGAGATCGTAAGCTCTAAAATCTCGATCATCATGTCCCACTGATTTTCAGAATGTGAAATATAAGTTTGTGGGTGTCTGAACATACTTTTTCATGTAATAGCACTCACCTGGGCGATGCCTATTTCTGCATACATCGCACCAGGGCAGGTTAACTTGCTTCAAGGGGCTCGACGCTCTTGAGGCCAAATACTCATGAAATAAGGGACAATGTTCCTTATCATGACCTTTAGATCTACATATTACACACCATATATCTTCTATTTTGTCCTTCCCCTTGTCCTTCTTCATATCCTTGACCTGCAGAGACAAAATAGTCAGTTGGCTCAAGATCTGGCTCATGCATGAGCTAGATTCTCCCATAGGTGTTGATTCAAGCTTCACTGCGATCTCCAAATATTCTGCCTATGATGCAATATTCTACTGCATCAGAGGGACTCTGATGTGTGGTAACAACATCGTGATGAACCATTCTTTGTTTTGTTCATCGGGGATTTGAAAAGTTAGTTGACCTGATAGGGTCTTGAATCTCTATTCGAACTCCCAAACAGGTTCTGCTACCTTTTGTTTGATCTCTTTTAGTTCTGTAATACATTGTGACTCTGACTTAGGTTTCTTAAACTCTGCAATCAACACATTCTTGATCACATTCAGTGGATTAGGCTGCACCAGTCCTTGGACAAGTTTCATGTACCATCTCAGCATGTGGTCCCTTAGTGTAGTGTTAAACTAGGTTCTCTTGATGGCTTCATCGGTGATACTTTTAATATTCCACACAGCCTCACATAGGAACCTGTGTTGATCGAGATCCTCAGATCCATCTCCCCTGAAGATAGGGAGCCTCATCTCATCTTCCATAGAATTCCCTAGGCTAACTGTCTGAGTATAGGATGAGTTCCTAGTAACAACACTCTGAACACTATGGTGGTTCTGGATATTCTGGTTGCTTGGTTCTATTGAAACAACAGGAGGGTTAATTTTACTTACTTCAATAATCTATGCAGTTCCTGAGGTTTCTGGCTCGCTTTGGAGAAGTTCTTCAGCTTCCCCTTCTTTTTTTCTGGTGGGTTCTAAATGTTCTTCGTCGGTTAGATCTACCTCTTCTCCACTGTAGAAACCCTCTTCTCCGTAGTTTTTCTTAAATAGGTTCTCAAGGTGAACCCCTATGAATACTCTTCCACTACGCATATGTCCATATTATGTGTCATTGTCGCTGTCTGAATTTCTAAACATTATCCTTTTCAGGTCCAACCAATCTACTGTATCTTCAAGATGTTCTTTTCATGAAACAACATCTTGATTATCAACTTTAGAAAGTGAAAAAAATTTCCTCTGGGTCCTTTGAAAAAGTATCTCTCAGCTTGGTTATATGATTCTACCCTATCAACAACAAATTCGATGATATACCCTCCAATGGTACTATCAAACCAATGATCTACTTCTCTGGATACAACGTTGTCAACTCTCTTGACCTTCTAGATTAATGTTGGTGTCCAAACCACAAGAGGTCTAGATATGATCTTGAACTGGGTATCGGCTAACCTAGCCAAACACTCAAACAAATTCTGGTGGATTCCTCCAAAGAAGATCTCATGAATGTCAGTGAATATGTATCTTTGTAGCCAATATTCAATACTCAGTTTAGGGTTCTTGTTCTGGGCTTCATCGAAGTCCCTCTCTTAATCCTCTATTTTTGAATCTTTGTCTTCGATGGGAACCACCTTGGCATTCCCTTAAAAAGATTTCAGTCCAGGAAACAGAACCATTTGTTGGCACAGAGGAAGACCCAAGGTTCACTTCAAGAGTGCACCAACAAGCCCTAGCTACTGGCCCTTTCGGCAACACCTACGAAGCAAATGTAGTCTCACCTGAAGCAGCTAAGAGGGGGGTTACAGGACAGAGATGTCTACAACCAGGGGAATATCAAGTGGAACTAATACAATGATAATGCAACATTCATATATCACTCATCAGCTATATCTAGTCTGCACAACTATAAATCTGATCTAACACAATAATGAAAATTACAGTATAACAATGATAGAGATCCAGGAATCAATCACACATATGACACAAGATATATGTGATTCACCCTCTCTATAGGGCTACGTCCACAGAACTGTGCTTATGATATATTAAGATAAAGATTACAGTTCTGATTTTCCCTCTTAGTCACCAGATCTTCTCTCTTCTTTTCTCTGTCTCCCACCTTCCTGTGCACCCAACTGAAGGACTTGATCTTCACACCCAGCTGAAGATATTACAATACCATAAGGCTCTCACTCTCGGCACTCCTCTCTCTCACAATACAATAATCCCTCAACCAACAACAATCAATATCAATACCCAACACTAGTACTGACCCGACCTAGGTCCTATCTACCTCTATTTATACATTATAGTCCCTCACTGACATCCTTAGGTCGAAACTTAGGTGTATAAAACCCTAGGTCAACTTGACCAACCTTTTCAGGGCTTCACCAGCCTGTCTTTCCTCCCTTCTCACATGGTGCTCCAAAGCATCCAATGGTGGATTTCTCTGCTTGTTGAGTTGTCCTCGATCCATCTTCCTTGTTGATCTATCATCCTCGATCTCCTCATATAACAACTTTCTTCTCCGTACTTCACTCCAGCTTTTATGATCTTTTCCTTACTTTGACCCAATGATAGTCATTGTGTCTCCCACACAGTTTGCATTTGACCTTTTCTTCCTCGATCTTGGCTTCCTTCCCTAACCAAGGGCCAACAGGCAGTTATCTTTGGTTGGATAGGTGCATCATTGTGGATCCAACACTAATCCACCTCATTACTAGACTAAGAATGCAAGGAAGGGACCTTCAACAGTTCTACCCATGGAAGGCTGCAGATTTCTCCTTGGTGCAACGAATAAAGGAGGTGTATCGAGATGTAGAGAAGGGAAAGCGAGGCTACAAGGTAGCCTCCATTTGGTATGGCACAATGTGCCTCGCTTGTCAGTTGATCACTATCAAGATCTTCAGAAAGAACCATCCTACGCAGGTCACAAGGTTTGTAGTCAACCTCACAAGGAAGTGTGTCGAAGGGATCTAGATGAACTGGGTGAGCTACCTTGTCAATGAGTTGGAGAAGGACTGTTGCAAAGTGCAGGACCAAGGATATGAGTTTCACTTCAGTTGGTTGCTAATTTTAATCACAATTGTCGCTTGGGATATGCTGAAGGGAGTGACATTCCCAGAAGTTGAGCCATTAGTACCATTGACGGTGAGGTTCACCACCTTGTGGTATATGAGTGATATGGAAAAGAAATGGAAATCAAATGCGGTGTTCCACGCTTACTACCTAGAGCTCAAGCGCGCCATTGAATCATTTCCGCAGATGACCCCAAACACTTTTCATACATACAAGCCACTAGCGAAGTTCCGCGTCGACCGATACTGCATCCACATCATTGCACGCAGGGATGAAAGTAAGGAGGAGATGCAGTCCTACTATAAATTGACTGACGAAGATATGGAGGAGATAACTAAGGAATGACCAGCCGAGTTCTCACACTGGTCAAAGACGTAGAGCTCTTCGACCCTGATATCATTGGAAGTCCTTTGGTCACCTAGACTGAGTATGATGGACAAAGTAACGCAAAGAAAAACAAGAAAAAGGAGGAATTGCAGGACATAGACAGTGAGGAGAAGGACAATGCATCGGAGGAGTCTACACCTAACTCACCTGCATGAGGAGGAGGCGACAAAGTAAACCAAGATGAGGAAGGGGAAGGAGACAAGATGGAAAAATGCAAAGCTACACCACCGAAGGATCCCCTTACAAAGGCTGAGATATCAAAGAAAAGGAAGGTTTCTTTGCAGAAACCCTTAGCATGAAAGAAATCCCAAGACAATAAGACTCGGTCATAGAATGTGCTCATAGTGTACGATATCCATCTCATCATCATAGTTGTAGAAGATGCCTCAAAGGATATCCTGCAGAGACATGAAGCGAAGCAAGAAACACTGTATGATAGAATTGAGAAAGAACTGCAAGACCTCCAACAAGCCATCCAGTCGAGCCGTGCAATGTCTACTACGCCATCTTCAGTATAAAATATAGAATTGGGGGATGACCCATCCCAATTACATAGATTAGTAGATGCAATAGATACTTGACTTTGTTGAGTCCAAGAAGAAAAGGAGCAAGCCATAGAGGCCTTGAATCAAGAAAAGGAGGAGGTCCTAGAGCAACTTCGGGTTGCGCAGCAAGAGAACGATGACCTTAGGGTGAAGTTCGAAGAGGACAAAGAGAAAATCCAAAAAGAAAAAGACCATCTACTCATGGAGAAGATTGGGGTTAGAGAGGTAGTGACTTGAGCACTTTTCTCTGTGTCGGGCTTGGCACAGATGGAAGAAGAGATAGTCGAGAGACAAGTGGGGAAGCTTCAAGCAAGAGTAGCAGAGCAAGAACTTCATGTAGTACCTAGAAATTTGCAAGAAGTGTGACATCAGAGGGAATAAACTGCCAGAAGTTCCATATAAAGAATCAGGGCATTGGCTTCAAAATGTAAGAAACTAAGTGATCGAAGTGAGAAGACCTATGAGTGCCTTGTAGAAGACTCGGAGTTGAGGATATTGGAAGAAAATCTCCAGGAGGTGAAGTAGCAGGCGTCTACAATGCAAGCACAGATGAAGTTGCTTACTTTAGTTGAGAAGATGAAGAGGTCGCAAGAGCAACACATAGTTCAGTAGAAAGTCACTACCATCCAAAGTAGAGTTATGGAAGTGACACTGAGACTCCAGCCGATGTAGGACGAAGCCTGCACACTTTTTGCAGAGATCGAGGGACAAGGCTCATAGTTGGAACATGTGGTCACAACATTAGAACAATGCTTGGAAGGGCCTTTCACTGAAAAATTAATTCAGAAGTTCATCAAGCAGGAGGCTCCATCAAAGAAGCAAGTTGAGGAAGCTCGAGCTAAGATCAAGTCCTTTGAAGTAGAGTTGCCCAGATCAAAGTGAATTGGGACAAGTCACATGTTAGTGTTGGGGGCCTGTTGACCCTCAACCAAGTTTTGAGGAAACATTGGTCCTATTTGACCATTTTTGGGACTTCAACAGGCTGGTTGAAGACAGATCACCCAGGTGAAGAGGAGATCGTGGGATGTCACCCATTTTGCAGGATTTTTGGGTTTTTAGGGTTTATATAACAGGTATGGGATGTCGACCCATGATTTTTACCCATGTTTAGGCCCTTTTGTAAATGTATAAATAGATATCTAAGCGATGTAAGAAGTACTAGAATCGACTTAGTGCGCGACTAGAGTATGTTAAGACTTGCAAAGCTAAGTGCAAGTGATTGTGTAAGGCTTTGTGTCGTGACCTGATTTTGAGGAAGGTGGATCTAGTGCATTGTGTGAAGATTAGTTGTCCAGTGCAGAGCGAGATATGTGGCTCTATTCATGTAAGAATATTGAAGTAGACTAATAAAGAATAAGAAGAGTTGGTGGACGTATCCCCACACTGGGGTGAACCACGTATATCCTGTGTCGATGTGCTTTGTGTTATGTTGTCCATGTTATTTATGCATCTATTTTCTTAGTGCACTATCAATGATGTATGATAGATAGATATATGAATGATTAGTTATTTATGATGTGAATGAATTTTAGATATGAACTTATTCTATGTGTTGAGAGGGTTTAAAAGTTAGATCTTGTGATAATCTATAATAGGGGTTAATCTATGATGTGAATAAGAGTCATAACTTAATGCATATTGTTGGCTAAGTGTTATGTTAAGTGTTTTGATCACAGATCTGTGTCCCATCTAGGTTGTAGACACCTGAGTCCTGCAACCCCCCCTACCTCTACCTCGGGTGAGACTTCATCTACTTCACATCTGTTGTCGAACGGGCCAATAGTTAAGGTTTTTTTGGTGCATTGTTGAAGCAATGAACCCTGGGTCTTCCCCTGTGCCAATAGTACTATCCAAGGGTCATAAGACTCAAGGATTTCACTAACAGTGGTTGAGATCATTTTAATCAAAGCGAAAAAAGGAGGAGGAACATTGGGCGGTGGAATGGGGAAGGTACCCATTAACAATGAATCCTTTAAAATACCCACACCGAAATTCTCATAACTAGGTGGTGTTTTCACAATAAAAGGAATGTTACTAGTATGTGAATCAGAACTAAAGAAGAAAATATGATATACAGTAACAACTTTTCCTTGGTGAGGGAAACATATCACATGGAAAAGATTAGAAACAACTGCACGCATAGAATCAATCCAACTACGACCAAGTAGAAGGTTATAATCGAAAGGTGCATCAAACACCTCAACCTCAACAATAACCTCTTTTCCTTCTAACACAATAGATAATGAAAGAATAACACCATAATGTTTAATCCTTGTACCATTAAAATCTTTTAGAGTATTGTGTAACTCAGTAAGGGAAGAAGAGCCCATGGCTTTCTAACAAGTAAAAGACATGATGCAAGTCGAATATCCTTCATCAACAATGGTTTGAAAAATGTTCTTATTTTCCGCAATGACTTGTATTTGAAATGTTAATTGATGAGGAAGTCTTGGAATGTGATATTCCAAGTCAAATATTATCAAGTTTGTATCGATAAGATCAATTCCACCAATATCCTTTAACAATGCCTTCCATTACATAGGACAACTTTCAAGGACTTCAAGAGTCGACATCGCAGAAGGTGCATGTGCAAGATCTTCCACAATATTGTAGTTTTGAGCGACACATGCATGCGGGTTAAATGACAACCTACGAACAACGCCCTTAGGAGGTGTACGAAGAAATGTATCTATACTCAGTCGTTTGAGATGAAGAGGACCTTTGGGAGGTGAAGTCGATGGAGGAGGTTGAACCAATGGAGATGGTGAATCATCAACTTTATCTTTTGAAGGAGAATAATATTTGGCTCAAGTAGAGGGAGAAGGCTAGTCATAAGTACATAAGACGTGGTAGAGGGAGAAGGCTGGTCATGAATAACCAATTGGGCCTACTGCTGAGAGGGAAAAGGTTGTGACAAAATGATGGGTGTAGGAGGTGTCTTGATCCCTTGTAGGAACTTAGTAACCTCAACATGTCGTGGAAAATATTTTATATAATTATCCTCACCACAAATAAGACAAGGATAATGAGGTTTGATCTTTTCTTTATCATCATCAGGCTAAGTCTTGGGTTTATCAGATTGTTGATTATTAATTTTATCCTCTTTATTCTTACCCTTCCCTTTCTTTTTAGTTTGATTTTTACCGGTAGGTATAGACTGAACTGTAATAACCTTAGAAGTTTTAAAGGGGGAAGGATTTGGAGGAGTAACATTTTGTACATTAGCAGTAGTAGATTTGGGATTGGAATGACTGGCTTGTTTGGACTGAGTCTCAGCATGAAAATTTCCAATCACACCATCTGCAACATGAGAAGCTACTGGAGGTTTTGAGGTTGGATTTTTAGATGGGAGAGGAGCATCGGGGATTAATTCATATAGTGTGCTCGTTTGTGAATAAACGAGATCCAATTATTGAGCACGACTAATCACCTACTCTTCAGTGAAGACACCACCCATGGAAACATCACAAGATATAGGGCCAATGAGTGATTTGGTAAACCACTCATCCAACAATTGGTTAGGAAGGGAAACTTTGATTAATATTCTCCTCCTCCTCCACTCGTGAATATGATCAAAAATATGAGTAGAAGACGATTGTTTAAATGAACTCAAAATTTCGGTTTCTATCTCATATTGTATCAGTAACTGGTAATGTTTTAAGAAATCCATAGCTAAGGTGTTGAAATCATTGAAGAATCCTTGTGGAAATTCGATATACCATTTGGTTGTTGAACCTGTAAGAGTTCGTTGGAAAAGATGTAATCTAATGGATTCATCCATCAAGGAGTTGGATGAACACCAGAGATGAAATGTCATGACGTGATTATTTGGGTGTTCTCCCGATCGACCATCAAACTTAGGAATGTCTGATGGTAACTTGGTAGGTATGACTGACCAATAAGAAGAATGCAAGATAGGATCATTCAAAATCCTAGATAAATCTGGTAAATCCAAAGTAGCAAGAAACGAAAATTGTCTATTCACTTGAGGAAACTGGTAATTTTTAGGACCATAAACAATTTGTAGATAATTTGTAGATAATTAATGACTAAAGATCATCTAGATCTCTAATTGACGATTAGTCATGATGATGAATCCCGATCTGGATTCGAAATGTCGATGACAAAATGACACCAACTTTGGATTCTCCAACAAATGAATTCGAAATTTGTAGATAGTTAGAGGGTCCTGTCAAATTCAATTGTGGAGGGTTTTGATTCAAGTAGCCAACATGTGTTGGTTGATTGGATATGTTACCTTGAAAAGTAATATTAGACTGAAAATATTGACCCCAGGTAGGATTTATAGAGCCTGGATATGGTTTCCCGAGAATAGGGGGTACAAAAGAATTCACTTGAGGAGTTTTCCCCCCAGGCAGTTGTTGATTTCCTTGGAGAGGAAAATGAGAAGGTTGAGATTGTAATCTAGGTATATATTTTCCATACACTGAGTTATGACTCCCAACTTGAGGTTTCCCCCCAACTTGAGGTTGCCCCCCAACTTGGGGTTGGACCCCAACTTAAGGTTGGCCTCCAACAAGAATTTGAAAACCGGAAGCAACATAATGACTTGTGCCTCCAACTTGATTGGAGCTACCTGGGCCAGGATGATTATATCCTGCAGGTGGAGGTGGAGGAGGAATGCTAGACCCTCTAGAGAGAACCTAGGTAGGTGTAGGAACAAAACTACTAGAAACATTATAACCAAGAGGAGAAAAAAGATTAGGCCCTCTAGATGGACTCTGGACAGGACTAGAAATATAAGTATTAAGAGCGTTATACCCAGGTGGAAGTGATAGATTTGATCTAAGAGTAAGTGGTTTTCCAATAGGAGCTTGAGTGATTACCAGAATTCTGGCAGAAAAAAATGTAACTTGTGGGACCACAGTAGAGCTAGTGAGATGGAGGGGAAGAATTGTATGAGAACCAACCAACAATTGGTTCAAAACCGTGACAACATTACTGGTCATTCGAGTAAAATGATCTAAAGGTACTGTAAAAGTAGTGGAAGTCACATGTGTATGTGATTCCATAGGTTGATTTGGACTCATTCCTAGTTTATCAAAAATATTGTGTCCCAAGGAGGTCCTCCACAAAGAACAAACAAGGACTGAACTAGGATTAAAAATTCCAGCAGTATGAACTGAATTTCTAAATGATTCACTCTGAAAGGGTGGATCATCTACACTAGACCCTATGTAAGGTCAAGTAGGTATTCTAGTATAGTCTTTAGCAACAATGTCTCTTGACAAGTTTATTCAGAAAAAATGTGGATATTATATAACACTCAATAACGGATTAACATGAAGTGTTGATTCCTCCAATGGAGTAGAAATTTTAATCCTAGAGTCCATGTCGTTATTGACTGCTCCTTTAGGAGAAGCACCCTCTGATGAGTTAGGAAGCAAAGGAGTGTATTCTTCTGTCTCTTCCAAAGGTAACCCTTGCATCCTACGTGAATGATGAGGGCCAATGTTGGCCGCACCAAATAAAGAATGAAAGAAATATATGGCCAACTAGAGAAACAAACAACACTCACTAATAAAATCTAGATATCAAACAAACAAACAAACCTTCTTATTTTGAAGTCACTAGTTGGTGATGAAATCCAACATCATGAAATCAAGACAAGAAGGGGTTGGGATAAAGAAGGTGGAAAAGTTACATTGACGACCTGCTTAATAGACTTACATCCTGGTGCAAGCTCCCACACATAATCGTGGGTATACCCTCCAAGGAGCCCGAGTGAGTTTGGCCAACATTGATTCTAGGTACCATGAAGAATTTCCCCTCCATAGTCACCTCGTGTAAAGACTCTAAAGAGATAGGCCACTAAGGTTACCATTTACGACAGTGATTCCTGGGGAAGCAGTCGATAGTCCGATCCACACACAAGGGCAGTGTATCTGAGCCTGAAATGGACTCGAGAAGGTATGCATGGGATTTTCTTCTCAAGTGACCCCAAATAATACACACCATCTCTACACTAAGACCAACAAAGTAGGGTGAGTAACTCTGTCAGCCCTAATGTGACCTCGTGATTGACCCTTGTGTTAGAAGGGCTTCCCAGGACAAAATGTAGCAATTGGATTTAAACTCTCCCTATCACAAGATACTATTGTGTGTTTTGATTCTTTGGAGAGTGTACCTCACAACCTATTCCAAAGTGCTATCATAGCTGATGTTGGTGTATTAAAGTTCTAGAAAATAAAAGTTGTTAGGTAAATTTTAAAATTACGTTGAATTTTAATGGTCATTGCTTACTCAAATAGGGAAACATGAATGAAACCGATGATGTATTTGACCTTGACCCAATAAAATGGAAAAAAAGATGATATGCAATCATTTCATTCGATGAAATCAAATTACAATAGGGAGAAGGTTTCTCTTTCCAGAATACAAAAAGTTACAAAGCACAATTTCTCAATCTTTGAATGATATTGATTCCAAACAATCAAAGCTACTAAATCCTCCAATTTTTCTCTTTTCAACAAATATTTGAATGCAAAAGATTTCTTGTAAATACTACCAATAGAAGAACAAACTTTAGTCCTTTCCTTTTCAAATAAAAACATAGATGTAATCCAAAAAAGAAATATTTTTCCAAGAAGATCAATGCACTCACAACAATTTTTCCCAAACCAAACTCAAAATGCAAACAAAAAATGAAAAGATAAGAAAACTATTCGTCGAATGCAAAAAAAAATTGTTTTCCAATCAACAACAATAAAAAACTTAAAAATTAATCCAAAACCCAAAGAGATCAATAACAACGTATCTAGCAAATACTCAAGAACAAAGACTTGAGATTATACCCTTGTAATAAGAAGTAAAAGATAAAAATTACAAAGCTTATGAAGAAGACTCTCAATTCTTGAAAAACAATCAAATTTAGGCTTAAAATATGCAAACCAATCATTCACCAAGACTAAAATTTTTCCCCAATAAGTTAATAAAAATATAAACAAAGAGAAGAAAGTTGACTGTCACTCCAACAATTCCTACAGGAATCGTCACAGACTGCAGAAGAGTATAGTGCGATGATAAAGGATCGTCACAGGCTTAAGGAAAAACAAATTGCAACGTCATCACTCTGGTTCACACAAGAAGGGTGTGACGATGATTGAACATAAGTAAAAATTGAAAAGAGGACAAAGTTTCTCAATGAACTTTCAGAACCAGGGAGTCAAGATGGATCACCCACAAAATCAGAGAATGAAATTGACCAAAATAAGGAAAGCTAAAAGAAACTAAGAATCAAAAAAACAAAAGAGGATGTTCATACCCAGTATGGTTGCCAATTTTGTTATCGGACAAATTAGTAAGTGCGAACACAAACTAATCTCCCAAACTTCAATAGGAATCTAGAAGAAAACGAGGCAAAATACAAAATTCTCCTTACATTTCATTATCATATAAACTAATTTAGAGAGGGACAAATGACATACCTTTTAAATGATGTTTGATCCTCTCTAGTGTCTTCCTTTCTTCTCTATATTTGTATTTGTGGGATGGTGAACCTGTTTAAGAAGCACAAACCAACAAAAATAGAGAACAACGATATATATAGTCTAATGAATTATATGTATAAGATCAAGGAGTTATACAATAAAAGTAAAGACACTTTATATGTGGGCATGACAATTATAAGTGTTTCCCGTTAGCTATCTGTATGATTAACATGCATAATATTGTTGCGCATGAGAAGTATGACAAGTATTAAGTATTCCTATTGAGTTAAACTATGTGGTATGATTAGAAGATACCAAGGAAAAGTATGATTCACTGAGCATGCAATGAAGTAGTATGCGCACACATAAGTGATATAATATATGTGCAACATCAGATTGATTATGCATGCAACAATATTATGTGTACAGAGTGATTGTACACACAACAATATATATGTGTTCTAAAAGGCTAAGCGCATAGTAGATTTGTGACATTTATTCTGCTGCTAAAATTGTATTAAAAGAAGTGTACTCCTAGAGAGAGACTCAACATGGGTTTGGGTGTAGTAACTTAATAGTGTGCACATTATTCCAGTCTACTTGTAACAAGGAGATTTATAAGTAGTATCCGCACACTAGGATTTTGAAGTACCATGGCCCAGTAGTGAGCTTGGGCTGCTATAAAGAATATCCTAAAGACAGAAGTTGAAGTTGTAGTGATGTGGTTGAGCCTCGAAGGATGGGGAAATTACAATTTGAGCCATTGGTGGACCTATTCTGGGAATCAGATCTAGAATATCTTGTACTAATCATTGGCTGGTTCAAAATAGAAGAATGCATCCTTCACAACCCTCAAAATTTTCTATTGTAACTCAGTTTCTTGGAATATAACATCACCACACCTTCTCTCCCACCATCTTTCAATGTCAAACTTAAATATGTGATGTTGCATCCTCTAAAAAATCTCTTAGAAGTCAAGTCTCACAATGAAACCATTTTTTGGCGTGGAATTGGAGACTGAGGTTCTCGAAGGTTACCAACAAAAGTATCGTTGTATTCTAGTTGCGCTCGAATATTCAACCTTCCACAAGGGAAGGAGGTCTCACCCAAAGCACAACCAATACTTTGTATGATAAAGTGAACTACAAAGGACACATAATCAAATCTAGCACATCATAGCACAATTCCATACTTATAGGTAAAGAGATCACAGCATCAAAAGCCTTAGATCGATAAAGACAATGAACATTCTGTGTTGCGCAACATTAAAGTAAACACATACATTACATAAGTTGATAAAACAATTAAAAAAATAGTAAATACACAAAAAAATACATGTTCCATGCATTCATCCAAGACCAAGCATTCATCCATAACACAACAAGATTTGTATGCCTGAATACTCCTTTCTAAATTATTATATCTCATACTAGTGAACATAGGGTAGGTATTTCATATCATAGCTTACACAACATAACCAGAATTAGTTGTTTGATTGGCAGGAAGATCCTAGTGAAGTAATCTCATACAACATTGGAATATCAACAAAACAGTACAACAAAACACATGTCCTTTCTAAAATCCCAACCCTTTCCCATTACATTTTCCCTAATTTATATCATTTTCTTGGTTGTTTCTTGATTCCTCTCCTTTGGTTTCTTGAAAAGTTGAGGGATATAAGAGAGTTGACTTCTCTAGGAAGTGTGTTTGAAGTAAGAATTTTTCATGGGTTAGCGAGTTTTTATAGAAATTTCATTAGGAATTTCAACAATATTTGCGCACCCATACTAGATACTATAAAGAAGGAGCATGGATATTTTGACTGGACAAAATAAGCCGAGAGAGGATTTAGAGTGTTGAAAGAAAAGATAATCGAACAACCTATTTTAGTTCTGCTAGATTTTAAGAAGACTTTCCAGTTCAAATGTGATGTAAGTGGAGTGGCCATTGGTGTAGTTTTAAGTCAAGATGATAATCATGTGGCTTATTTCAGTGAGAAATTGATTTATGCTAAGAAGAAGTATTCAGAATATGACAAGGAATTTTATGCTATAATTCAATCTTTGAAAAAGTGGAGACATTATCTTATGCCAAAGGAGTTTATTTTGTATATTGACAATCATGCTTTGCAGTTCATAACCAAACAAGAGAAATTGAACCAGAGACATGCCAAATGGGTAGAGTTCATGCATAATTTTACTTTTGTCATTAAGCATATTAATGGGAGTGCTAGCAAAGTTGTAGATGCTTTGATCAAGAGATGTTTAATCTTGCAGGAATTCCAAATGGAGACTTTGGGATTTTAACACCTTAAGGATATGTACCAGGAAGACCCAAATTTCAAGGAAGCTTACGAAGCATGTGAAAATCCTTTGTTGAGGGATAGAAATCAATGGATGGATTATATGATCCAAGAAGGACTATTATTCAAAGGAAGCTAATTTTGTATCCCAAGATGCTCAATGAGGGACAAATTGTTAAAGGAGAAACATATTGGAGGATTGGATGGACACTTTGGCCATGATAAAACATACCCACAATTGAGTTCTTCATACTATTTTCCGGGTATGAGATATAATGTGAAGAAGTTCGTAGACAGATGCAAAAATTTCCAATGTGCTAAAGGAAAGCACGAGAACACAAGATTTTATCAACAATTGCCTATTCCAGATATGTTGTGGGATGTTGTAAGTATGGATTTTGTTCTGGGATTTCCAAGAACCCAGAGGGGAAATGATTCAATATTTGTGGAGATTGAACAATTTAAAAAAATGGCACATTTTATACCATGTTACAAAACTAGTGATGCTACCCACATAGGAAATTAGTTTTTCAACGATATTGTGAGATTGCATGGGTTACCCAGGAGTATAGTCTCAGACAGAGATACCAAATCCATGGGATGCTTTTGGAGGAATTTCTCGAAGAAGTTAGGAAATAAATTGTCTTTTAGTTCAACATATCACCCTCAGACAGATGGACGGAATGAGGTAGTGAATAGAAGCTTAGGGAATATGCTAAGGAGTTTGGTAACTGAACATAAAAGTCAGTGGGATCATTTTTTTCCTCAAGTGGAGTTTTCATATAATGACTCACCAAACAAAAGTACTGGTAAGAGTCCATTCTAGATAGTACATGGAATTCATCCAAGAGGAATTTCAGAATTGAGATATTTGGGACAGACTGAATTTCAAAGTGCAGGAGCAGAGGATTTTGCTGTAGAGATGCAGAAGTTGCATGATCAAATCAAAAGATAGATACAAGATAGCAGCCAAAGATACAAGAACATAGTAGACCAAAGAAGAAAAGAGGTGAATTTTGAGATTGGAGTTCAAGTCTTGGTACACCTGAGGAAGGAAATGTTTCCAAGAGGGAAATATAATAAGATGAAGATGAAGAAGATATGACCTTGTAAAATCCCCAGAAAATTTGCTACAAATTCTTATGAGATTGAACTTCCAGAAGACATTGGAATTTCACCAATATTCAATGTAGAAAAATTATACCATTACAACATGGATGACACACAAGGGACAAATGATCAAGAGGAGATTCAATGGAAGCGACAAATTTCCATAGCAAAGAAGCCGCAGATAGAAAAGATTTTAGATCAAAGAATCGCTAAGAAAACCAGGAGGAAAGTTTACTATGAATATCTGGTTAAATGGGAGAATCATCCAGTAGAAGATGGAAGTTGGATCACTGAAATTGATATCCAGAAGCATGGAAATAGAGTGGAGGAGATCATGGACAAGATTCCATGAATTTTTTTTTCCAGAGGAGTATGATGAAGGAGCATCATCATCGTCATTTAATGAGGCAAGGTGGAAGATGAACCAACATCCATTTCAATGCACTTAACTGGTTTGGATTCCAAGGAGGGCACGACACTTTAAATTTTGAAAACATTGTAATTAAATATCCCATGAGACCTTGAAGCTAGATCCATTGTATGTGCTCCAAGAGATTGTAATTTCCTTTAATGCCTATATGATTATACACATTTTGAGCATTGAATCATATCTAGAGTGTAATTATTCATTTATTGTAATAAGCCTAGCAGTAGGATGCTTTTAATTGTGATATGAAAGCACTAGAATATTCTAGAGGGAAGGCTCGAGAAACCCCCTCATGTATAAATCAATGTAATCTATTCCCAAAAGAGGTTGTTTTAGTTGTTGAAAGAAGAAGCTGAAAGTTGTTGAGAGTTGTTGAAATCCTTGTAAATATTTGCTGAAGGAATATAGAGGAAGAGAATTGCTTTCAAATTTATGAGCTTGCTTTTCTTTGAGTAACTCGGTAATGTTATGTTATTTATCTCTGTGTGCATTGTTGAGTCTCCATTTTGACACTTATAATGCCCTATATTACCCTGTATCCGAGCCTATTTTGCCTATGTTATAGGCATATACTTGACTGTTTCCTCCATAAACATACATGATGACCTTGTTTAAGTACATAGAGAGGTAACTTATGATTAAGGCATGATTTTTTTATTTTTCTTGAGTTAATTCGATTAAATGATTGATTTTGTATGATTCTAATCATTTGACTCCTAAGCAGTTTGATCCGGTACTACAAGCTACAGTGTAATCCGGTACCAAGTCTATTCTGATACCTCAACATTTCGGTACTACAAGCTACACCGTATTCTATTACTAAGCCATTTTGGTACCAAGTCTTTCGCCATTCCAGTACCAAGTCATGTGCCATTCCGATACTTAGATTTGCGACTGTGCGCATTCCGGTACCAAACCCTTGTTTCTAGAATTCACTTGTTGAATGAGCATGTCGATGAAGATTCCAAGAAGTCAGTTGGATCGAAGTCTCCAAATCAATTTTCAAGATCATGATCGAATTCATCACTCATGCACTTTGTGTCATGAGGATGAAGTCCATCCCTCGAGATTCAATGTGAATAGAATTGTATTATTTTAAAAACTGTTTTATACTTATCCTTAGATCTTGATAGTATCATCTCACCTTCTTTATAAGGGATGTTGTATAGGAGATAGGATATGAATGATGAATGTAATGAAGAAAGTTGTAAGAAACATATGATACATACTTCTTTTATGTACGAGATGATGAACGATAGTTTCAAGTGGCATGACCCGACCTGGTGGATAGGTATGTTACAATTTGGTTTCATAGCAGTTTGGTTTTGAAGTAGTGGCATGTCCCCGACCAGGGTGACTGGGGGATGTTACAATTTGGTATCAAGGCCCATGGTTTCTCCACTGAACCTGGATGGGCTAGAAATGTTGAATTTGGAGTCAAAAATCCACAAGGAATTTATGTATAGAGTGCCAGGAGGGCGTTGTGGGAACACCTTGGTTGTCCTCAGAAAATCAGGAGGTATAGTAGTTTGATAAACCACGACAGACATGGTATTGGGATATAAATTTTAAATTGGGTCATTGGATTTGTTGGGAGGATACAGACCCCTCACAACCATCAGATCAAGAGAAGATGCAAGGAGGTTAAGCACAAAAGTCCTTCGGACTTCACCCCTCTAGTCATTTTAAATCTATAACAGAGAAAACTGCCAAAGTCCTGAAGTTTGGAACCAATCTAGACTATCCATTTCCAGGGACATGTGTCTGCAGATTAAGCAACGTTTGGAATTTGGCATTCCAGGGGTTGTGGGGGTGTTCAGTAGCGAAATCCTCTGAAGTCCCAGAGTGATTCTCAGTTGTAGATCATTTGGGAGGAAGAGAACCATTGGATTTCTCTTGTGGTTCGACAGTTCGACGTTTGGGGAAATCCGTTAGAGGTTGCATGGTGGAGAAATCGTCGAAGTATCAAAGCTACGGGAAGCAGTTGTCGACAATCATTAGTTTGAGAGTTTTGACAATGTGTAGATGTGAAGGAATCCCTGAATTCATGGTTTTCCGATGTGATTTGACATGATGACATCACCAACATGATGTGGACCTGTTGAAAGTTCAACAATTCAACATTTTTGAGAAAGTGTCAAAGATAGGAAATCCCCGAAGTCTCGAAGCACTGCATATGACATGGCATGATGATGTCACCTAGGGTGACATGGACCTACCTAGGTCTTCCACATGTCACTCATTTTTGTAATTATGATAGGCCCTCGGTACCTATTGGGACCTAACACGTGTCACTCGACGATGGGGCCATGTGTCACCACTTTGATTGGTGAAACTATACTACGTGGGCCCTGAGAGGTTAAGTAGTTCAAGAGTTTAACATTCGGGAAAAACTGTTGGAAGAACTTTCGGACCTCCGAAGTCCAAAAATTCCATAGTGGCGTGGATTGATGATGTCACTTGGGGTGACATGGACACACAAGATGCGTGCGACGTGTCAGTGTGCTATGTGCTTTTGAAAGGTTGTTTTGTAGTTAGAACTTGACACGTGTCACCCCTTAGATCGGGCCACGTGTTCGCTTCTTGGACTGTGACACGTAGCAACTAGGTGTGCAGTACTAAGTGGACCCCAGGAATTCACCAATTCGATGTTCGAAAGGAATGAAGTGAGAGGAAAGAGAAACCCTCGAAGCCCCAAAGAGCGGAGTAAATCCTCACCGTTCATCGGAAGGGGACACACGACAGTAGATCCCATGGTCCGGAGGATTCAAGGCATAAGTAGTTGAGGTCGAGGACTTTCAGAGTCCTGAAGGCCAGATTCCATCACGACCATTGATCAAAGAGTACACATGGCGCCAGATCCCGTAGTTTGGAGGAGTGGTACTCCAGAGGATTTGAGTTACAAATTTTTTGTGAGTCGAGAACTCCCGGAGGGTCAGAGATAATATATACTATTGATTGGGATATGGCACGTGGAGGCATGAGAGGGGATCTCTAATGGGTTATCACTTTGGGATATTTGTTGAGATGTGCTTTGGAAATTGTCGAATGCGGAGTCTCAGAGCTCCTATCCACCATAGATTTGAACAGAGAATGAGGATTGTAGATCCACAGTCCTTCGTTAGTTCGACAGTTCGACAGTCTGGGATGTTTGTGATGTGAAGAAAGGGAAACCTCTGAAGCTTCAGAGCCCCAAAGTTTCAAGGCTCCGGATAAGAACCTAAATTTTAGCTCTGGGTCACAACCCCTGGTCAAATGAAATGGGGGGTCGAAGAAAATGGGCTAGCACCCGATTTTTTTTTTTAAGAATAGGAAAGGGGCTTAGAGAAGGAGCTCATGGAATTTTTAATTGTACAGAACTACACCTAAGGAAGTAAGGAAGGCTTGTAAACCTGAAGGAGGGATCCAATACGGATCCAAGAGCCAATTTGACTCTGGGTTGGAAGAATCCATGTACAGGATTGCATTACTAAAAAGGAAAATTGTTCAAGTATCCATAACTTCCTGTTCAAAACTCATAATTGAGCATGGAAGAAGGCATTGGAAAGGTCTTAAATAGTGGAAGATAAATGTTCACCTAGAAATTGGATATGAACAACCAATTTCTTAGGAAATCAGCAGAAAAGAATTCTGATATATATATTAATGAATTAGAATGGTTCGTGTTTTCATGAAATTATTAAGAACAATTAGCCTGACAAAGTTCTCTTAGCTGCACATTTTTTCAGAATTAATAGTTGTCAGATCAGAGTCAGCACAGAGTGAATAATGATGGAGGATACATAGGTAGTCTACAACCAAGAAGATGAAATCAAAGGGTTGAATGTCCAGTTGGGTATGGAAGGAACCAACTCCAATGGACATGGAGGAGGAAAGGAGGAAGACATAAATCTAGATGAGACCATTAGAAAATTGAAGAAAGATGTCCAGAGCCACAAGGATGATAATGAGAGGCTTATGAATTCCAAGGAGCAACATGAATAATTCAATATGAAGTTAATAAAAATCCTGGACATAATTGAAAAGAAGTTGGATAAGGAGAGTGGCTCCATCAAATCAAGAAGCCATGGGACCCATAAGAAGAAAGAAAGATCAAGGATTGGTAGAAAACATCACCATCACTCTCAAAAGAATTCCCATAGGAGATCACATAGTAGCTCAATTCCATCCCTTATCAGGAAGCATCATAGGAAGTTTGGGGTGGATGAGTTGAAAGGATAAATGAATAATATCAAACCTCCTACTTTTGATGGAGAGCACACGAAGAATGAAGATGTTGAGACATGGTTGTTGGGAATGAGAAAGTACTTCCAATTGCATAACTATTCTTCTCATGCAGAAGGAAGAATTTCTATCTATCAACTGAAAGGAAAGGCATCCATGTGGTGGGATCAAATTGTGCAAGTGCAACACCTCAGAGAGAAAAATGTGACTTGGAAGGAATTCAAGAGGCATTTTGAGAATAAATACCTGTACACGAGGTATTATGACAAAAAGATGAAATAGTTATTTGAACTCAAATTGGGAAGCATGACTATTGATGAATATGAAAGGAGATTTTTAGAGCTATTGAAGTATGTCTCCTTCATCAAGGATGAGAAAGTTAAGATTCAGAGGTACCTGAGTGGGATGCCATCTTTAATTAGTGATAAAATTCAATATCATGATCCCAAGAATCTGGAAGAAACCATAAGGAGAGCAAAGTGTTTGTATGATCAGAAAAAAGGAAAGCATACTTTCCAGAAGGATTGGGAGGACAAGAAGAAGATTAAGAAGGAATAGAGGCATAAGGGGAACAAACCACCCTTTTTTAGAAACAATCCTCAAGGACAACCATCTTTTAGAGAGTATAGAATGGCTGAGGTAGGTGGGAAAAGGACAAGGAAGACACCCATTGAATGTCGGGGTTGTAAATGAGAAAATAAGTATAGAGATTGTCCTCACAAAGGTGACAAAGTGAGAGGTGTCCACAATGTATAGCAAGCAGAAATAGTGGAGGACATGGGCATAATTTTACCAAGGATCTATGCAGCCCTGAACAACAAGCATGCAGAGTTTCAATCACACATGATTGAAGTATATGGTATGATCAATAACCATGCCTTTACTATTTTGATAGATTCAGGAGCTAGTCATAGTTACATAGATCCTAACATTGTGGAAAGATTTATTTTTCCAAGAGGAAAGAATGAGAAATCTTGGCTGGTAAAGATGGCTACATGAGCCAAGAGAAAAGTTGTTGAGCTAGTTAAATGATGTCCAGTGGACATGAATGGGCTAAGTACCAAGGCAATTTTGAACATCCTACCATTGGGTTCATATGAATGTCTAATTGGTATGGATTGGTTGGACCAACACCATGTTGTCTTAGACTGTTATAACAAGGAATTTACTTTCCTAGATGAGGAAGGGAACCCAAGAACAATCCAAGGAATTCCTGGGGAAATTATTGTCCGAAAGATCTTAGCAATGCAGCTGAAGAAATGTTACAGGAAGGGCTGCCAAATATTTGCAGCTCATATGGAGGAAGAACCTAAGGATAAGGTGCCAAATCTGGAGGATCATGCAATCCTAAAAGATTTTGAGGATGTGTTCAAAGATTTACCAGGACTACCCCCAAAGAGAGATATTGATTTCTCTATAATTTTGATGCTTGGAGAAGCTATGGTATCAAAGAATCCCTACAAAATGAGTACACTAGAGCTAAAGGAGTTGCAAATGCAGCTTGAATAGCTTCTAAAGAAGGGGTATATACGTCCAAGTGTGTCACCTTTTGGTGCCCTAGTCTTGTTCATGAAGAAGAAAGATGGGACATTGATATTGTGCATCGAATTCAGACAATTGAACAAGGTAAATATAAAGAACATGTATCCTTTTCCAAGGATCGATGATCTATTTGATTAGTTAAAGGATGTAAGGATATTCTCCAAGATTGATCTTAGGTCAGGATATCATCAAGTAAGGATCATATATTAATACAACAATAAGACCACCTCCAGTAAAAGGTATGGGCATTACGAATTCACAGTGGTGCCATTTGGGTTATCAAATGCACCGATTGTTTTCATGTGCTTAATGAATGGTGTTTTCTAGGAATATTTAGACAAGTTTGTCATTGTCTTTTTGGATGGCATTCTTGTATATTCCAAGTCAAAAGAAGAACATGAGCATCATAGGAGAATGGTGTTGCAAGTGTTAAGAGAGCACCAGTTGTATTCCAAATTGAGCAAGTGCTCATTTTATCAAAACATAATTCACTATTTGGGGCATATCATATCCGAAGAAGGGATAGCAGTGGACCCTAAAAATATTAAGGCCATTAAAGGGTGGACAACACCTAAGAATGTGACATAAGTCATATTCTTCATGGGTCTAGCTGGTTACTATAGAAGATTCATTGCAGGTTTTTCAAGAATTGCTCACCCAATCAATTCCTTGCAAAGGAATGGGGTGGAGTTTCAATGCACAGTAGAATGTGAAAAGATCTTCCAACAATTGAAGTAGTTGTTAACCAGTGCTCCAATTCTGAGGATTGCTGATACGATTGAATATTTTTTGGTTTGCAGAGATGCATGCAAAGAAGGACTTGGTGGACTCCTCAGTCAAAACATATTTGTGGTATGTTTTGAATCCTGAAAATTGAAAGAGCATGAAAGGCTCTATGCCACTCATGATTTGGAGTTGGCATCCATAGTACACGCCTTGAATAAATGGATGCACTACCTGATGGGAAAGAGGTTTGAGATGAGGACAAACCATAATGGTATGAAATATTTGTTTGATCTACCAACTTTGAATTCCAGGCAGAGAAGATGGTTGGAATTCCTATGTGAGTATGACTTTGATATCAAGCACATCAAAGGAAAAGAGAACAAAGTGGTTGACGCACTCAACAGGAGAGTGCATGAACTTCATGCTACAACCATTACCATGTATCAAAATGATCTTAAAGACATAATTTATGAGGCTGAAAAAGATGATTTGCAGTACATGGAGTTGGTAACAAAATTGCAACAAGGTAAAATGAAGTAGAAAGTTGAAGATTGTGAATTGGGAATTGATGGAATTATCTTGTATATGAACATAATTTATGTACCCAATTCTCATGAATTGAGGATTATGATTTTAAAAGAGATGCATAATGTACCTTATGTTGGGCACCCAGGATATCAGAAAATAGTTCCAACAGTCAAGAGCCAATATTATTGGGCAGACATGAAGAGGGAGACTGTTGAATACATTGCTAAATGCTTGGAGTGTCAAAGGGTCAAGGATGAGAATATACACCCATCTATATTGTTGCATTCATTGCCCATTCCTGAGTGGAAGTGGGAAGTGGTGAAAATGTATTTCATCACTAAATTTCCTAGAACAAGTAAGCAACATGATGCTATCATGTTGGTAGTGGACAAGCTTACTAAAGTTGCCTATTTCATTCCTATGAAGGTTACTCACAAGAAAACCAATGTTGTTGATATTTATATGAGGTAAGTAGCATGCTTGCATGGCATACCCAAGACACTTGTGTATGACAGAGACCCAAAGTTTACCTCAAAGTTATAGAAGGGATTATTCAAAGGGTTCAGAACAAATCTGAACTTCATCACAACTTATCATCTCGAGTTTGATGGGAAAACAAAGAGAGTGAACCAAGTGATTGAGGATATGCTAAGGATGTACATGATGGAAAAACCATCTAAATGGGAATATTATCTACACTTGGTAGAATTTTCCTACAACAATGGGTACCAAGAATCACTGAATATGAGCCCATTTGAGGCACTTTATGGAAGAAAGTGCAACACACCAGTAAGCTAAGACAACCCAGCTGACATAGCAGTGATTGGGCTAGAGTTGCTCAGAGAAATGGAATAACAAATGTTGAAGATTAAATAGAATTTAAAGGTTTCCCAAGACAGGAAGAAAATATATGCTGAAAAGGGCATAAATCACGGGGAATTTAAAGTAGGTGATGATTTCATCTTGAAGGTGAAGGCCAACAAAAGTTCCCTAAATTTGGGAAATTGTTCCAAGTTGGCAGCCAGATATTGTGGGCCGTTTGAAATCCTAGAGAGGATTGGACCAATAGATTACATACTTGCATTACCTGCATATATGTCTATACATAATGTATTCCATGTATCATTGATTAAGAAATATATACCTGATGTTAATCATGATATTGATTGGAATGTGATTCAAGTGGGGCAAGAAAGCATTTTTCAAGTGCATCTGGTACGCATTCTAGACTGGAAAATAAAAAATATTTGGAATCAATCCATAAGGCTTGTAAAGGTCCAATGGACCTAGTACAGTCCCAAGGATGCAACTTGGGAGCATGAAGATGCTATGCGGGAAGAGTACCTGCATATTTTTGAAGATTTATGAAAATCTTGTTGATGTTATGTAAATGAGATGCACTGAGGATAATGAATAAATAAGGGGAGGGGATTGTAATACCCTAAGACCAAGCCCCTGCTGAATTGTAATGATGTTTAATGAAGTTCATAGGTTGGTGATCCAAGTATATATAAGTTGGGAGGCTTATGTGTTTATTAGGCTAGAGAGCCTATTTTTGTATATGTAATTATGCATATTATTTATAAAAATACATCCTTGTGTGTAGACCAACCACGGAGAAAGTGTTATGGGGGACTAAGCTCCACTAGGAATGGAAAGGGAAGGGGGTTGGGAGGCTAGGAAAAAGGGGCTAATATTGAGGGATTAACTCAAGGGAATATTATAATATATTACTAAAATACTGAGGTTGGACATAACCTGTTATCCTAAGTTCCTTTGGGGAGAGAAACGAAATGAAAGTGGAGAATAACGAGCTCCCAGAGATCCAAGTTTTATCCAGGATGCATGAAAATTTATGTGGGGAATTCCATCATTGTGGGGGTTCACTCTCACCATTCTAACCATTCTTTCCATCCTTGGTACCTTTCACTCACACATTGAGCATGCACATAGTCATCCATTTCTTCCATTGTTTAACCCTCTTCCATTGTGAACCTCTGTAATTTTTTGATCTGTCCCTTGCCTTAATTGATTTTTTTACTATGGTTACCTGGTTGACTTAAGATTTGGAAAGAAGAAGCAGGTTGTCATGCCTGTGGTTTGAAGAGGGGGTAGTCAGGCTCGTGGGTTGAAGAAGCAGGTTGTCAGGCTTGTGAGAAACTCTCTCCAGGTGAGAGAGGTTGTTGGGGAAGTGATTTATCCAGGAGGGAGTCCAACAACAGCTACAGAGCTCTGAGAATTCCTTATCTAGCCTCTTGTTGAATTCCTAGAAGGGAAGTGGAGCATTTGATGGACTATGGAACAATGAAGGTGTATATTCCCGGGGTGGGACAAGAATGTGGGGAATGAGAGTCTGTGAGCAATGGGCGTAAGTAGGCTCCTTGGAGGGAATCCTTCCTGTTGCATTGTGTAGCTTTCTATAGTCTCAACCTAGCCTAGGATTTCCTTTACCCTAGGTGGATTTTAGTCCCAGCTCGGGGGTGACCCACTATTGATAGCTTGGAGCAATGTGGTCTAAGGCTAGGAGGTTCTTGGAAGGTCTTCACATAGTCAGTGGTCTTCTCATAAAAATATAAGTACCAATTCTATGTTAATTGTATGTTGTGTACCTTGCACATGTGTTATAATTTTATGAGTATTGCATGTATATGTTGCATGTGTAGGCTTACTGTTATTTCTGCATTAATCTATATTGTAGAAGAATGTTTATGTTTGTTTAAATTTTCATTAGATATTTATGTATATTAGAGAATGATAGTTTCAAGTGGCATGACCTGGCCTGGGTGGATGGTTATGTTACAATCTAGTTTCAAGGAAGTTTGGTTTTAAAGTAGTGGTGTGTCCTCGACTAGGGTGGTTGGGGGACGTTACATGATATTTATCGATGAACCATAGGTTGAACTCATGAAATAATACCAACAACAGAACATGAAAACAATCAAAGAACTACAATCATGTGATCATGTGGAATAAGAAGCACCAAATGAAGATGACCCGCGCAATATTCAGATTACAAAAATTGAAGGAGAAAGAGAGGTGAAAGGTCCATCCTTAGAATCAGAAGTATTTGTTGCACCAATCAAGGTGAATAAATTCAACATTGGGACAACTGATAACCCTAAAATGGAAAGTATTGAAGACTATTGGGATTAACAAACAACGAAAAGAATAATAGAGTTATTGCACGAATACAGTGACATGTTCCCAACAACATTTACGGAGATAAAATGAATAGAAAGAGAACAAGGAGAGATGAAGATACCTCTCAAACCCGAGGCAACACCTATCAGACAAAGACCTTATAGATTGAATCCATTATATAAGAGGCTGAAATTGAGAGAATGTTGGAAGTTGGTATCATAGAACTAGTAGAGGAATATGAATGGATAAGTCCTCTGGTAGTGCAAGAGAAGAAACAAGGGGGGATAAGGATCTATGTAGATTTGATAAAATTGAATGATGCTTGCTTACATGACCCTTTTCCCACCCCTTTCACAGATAAATTCTTAGAGAATGTGGGAGGCCAGGAAGCATATTCATTTACATATGGATTCTTAGGTTACCAGCAGATCAAGATAGATCCATAAGACAGGTATACAACAACTTTTTCCATAGAATGGGGATCCTACCAGTACACAGTCATGCCTTTTGGGATGAAGAATGCACCAGCCATATTTTCAATAGTAGTCATAGATTCTTTTAAAGAGTTTATACATCAGTTCTTAGAATTATATCTGGATGACTGGACTGTATATAGTCTAGTAAAAGATCATGTGGGAGTATTAAGGCTAGTGTTGGAAAGATGCAGACAGTGCCAGATATCATTGAATATCAAGAAGTGCATTTTTGGAACACCTTTTGGGATAATGTTGGGACATATAGTCTGTAAAAAAGGGTTACTGGTGGATCCTGCTAATATTGAAGTCATTTTTAATTTACCACCACCCAAATCAGTGCGCTAGTTGAGAGAAACACTGGGATATACATGCTATTATAGGAAATTTATCAAAGGACATGTGCAAATCACTGCTCCAATGGAAAAAATTCTAAAGAAGGATATAATGTTTCAGTGGAATGAGGATTTCCAACAAGGGTTGGATACCTTAAAATAAAAAATGGTCACAACACAAATCCTGGTATTATCAGTCTGGGAAAAGACATTTCATGTGCATGTAGACGCATCAACCATAACACTTCAAGCAATTCTGGTGCAACCATGAGCAGAGGATTTAGATCACCCTATAGCATTTTCAAGTAGAAAATTGCCAGAATTAGAGTAGAACTATAATACCATAGAAAGAGAAGGCTTAGCCATGGTATATGCACTTTAGAAGTTCATGCACTATTGATTGGGTAAGCACTTTAAGATGTTCACAGATCATTCCGCCCTAAAATATTTATTCAACAAGCCATTGTTGGGGGGGGGGGGATATGTAGATGGCTATTGTTATTCCAAGAGTTTGATTTCGAAGTGAGAGTCAAACCAGAGAAGCTGAATGCAGGACCATAGCACCTGTAAAGGGTAACTAATGGAGAAGAACCTACCAACTTGGAAGACAACTTCCCTGATGCGCATCTTTTTTCAGTACAAATAGATGATGAATATTTTGCTGATATTATTGAATACTTGAGTACATATATTGTGCCACAAAATTTTAACACTGTGCAGAAGAAAAATCTGGTAATCAGAGTTGTAGACTATCAACTAATTGCATGACACTTATATAAGATGGGCGCAAACAACATTTTGAGAAGGTGTGTACTAGAGCATGAAAGGCCTAGAATTTTGGTAGAATCTCATAATGGAATAGCTGGAGGACATTATGCAGGAAAAGATACAGCACAAAAGGTATTGCGCGCAGGATTCACTACTACATATTGTAAAAATTCCGACATTTTATTTGCGACGTTATGGACAAAATTGTCCATATTGTCACAAAATTGAGGAAATTTATAAAAAAAAAAAATCATGTTGCCCGATAATGTCGCTCTTGCCACGTTGACATATCTCTTGCCACGTTAACGTCGGTCTTGCCACGTTAACGTCGCTCTTGCCATGTTTTCCACTGGAACGTCGCTATTGCCACGTTTTCCACTGGAACGTCTCTCTTTCCACGTTTGTGAAGATGTATGTCGCAATTGCCACGTTAAAGTCGCTCTTGCCATGTTTTCCACTGGAACGTCTCTCTTGCCACGTTTTCCACATGGAACGTCTCTCTTGCCACGTTTGTGAAAAGGTATGTCACAATTGCGACGTTTTGGAAACTAGGTTTTCCCCTACAACGGTCACCTTAATATGTTCACCAAGTCAAATTACCAACGGTCACTTAAGACTTTTTTACGTCGGAATTGCGATGTTACAAAATCTATAAATATGTTGCATTTGACAGATGTTGCGACAAGTTTTCTATAATAACGATGCTTCTTACTTCTTGAAGAAGAAGTAACGAGTAAACTGGAGTGCCAACAATGCAGTAAAGAGGATGCTCTAGTGATCTTTTAACAAAGGGAATCTTGCATCTTCACATGAGATATCATCAAGACAAGATGGTAGAGGAAAAGTATCAGTTCCATTATTCAATTCAAGATCAACATTGCACACCATGTCTTGAGAAAAACTAGGGTTTGCAATGAAAAGCATAAGGTATATGTTGCAGCCATTATCTCTGTCTGAGACTTCTTCTGATGACCATTTTTATAGACAAAGGGAAGATACCATGCCCATTGGGCACTCTTCATCATTAGCAATATCTTCCACCCTTAAAATAGACATGGATTAGGTATTAAGGTTTAAGTGTTTAAGGGTCGATGGCTAAGGGGTTAGGGAATTTAGGGATTTTGTGTTAAGAGATTAGTGATTAACTAGGGTTGAGGGATTAAGGGTTTATGTAAGGGTTTAGGGTTTGGCTTGCTAGGTTTAGGGTTTATGTAATCTACACTTAATAGAAAAACACAAAAAAGAGAGATGTAATGTGAATGTGAATGTCATGGCCAGTCCCAAGGGATCAT